>JADBJO010003435.1:0-5000 GCA_016801955.1 Conus betulinus | reverse complement strand
AAGGAATTGTTTATGGTTTCCTTCAAATAAAAAAAAATGTTCTTTTTGCAAAACCGGAAATCCTGTTCGTATAACAGGTTTGTTTGTTGCCTGTAGACTCAAAGTTTTTTTTTCTTTTTCTTTTTAATTCCATTTGTCATTGCTATTTCCGTTTTCTTCTTCCAGGAGCAGTTGACGTTTTTAAATAGATGGACTTGGTAAGTTTTTATGTATTGCAAAGAGCTTCGTCTAAAGTAGAATAGGAATACTTCTTTTTCTTTAATCAAAGGCGGCACTTTCCCTCATTATCTTGCTCTTCCTCGCCCCCAATCCTAACTTTTTTAAATCATCAATTAAAAACATTCCCCGCCGTCTTCCCTCCCCTTTTCATTTCCTATCTAGTTCTAATAAATCTGTGTATGAAGGGACATTAATCAGACAAAAATAGCAATAACGCAAAACAACACAAGCATATTCCTATACTTAATTACACAACCTAAGTATTTGACTACTTTGAAGAGTTATTTCCTTTCGATTGTAGAGCAGTTTCTTACTGTCTCACACACTTACCAAATTTCCAGTCAGAACCTGGTGTGAGAAATTAAAGTGGAGACTTAAAAGAGTAATTATGTTAGTGTTGTTTTTAGCCAGCTGAGAGCACAATTTTCCTTAAAGTCAGAGGGTAAGTGTGGGGACTCTTGAAACCAGAATCCTAGCCACCCCTCTACAGACATGGGCCCGTCATTTCCACAGATCCTGGCGCACTAGTACGTCCACAAGACCTGGCCCAGTGCAGGGACAAGAATCCATACTATGACATGGCCACGTGGACAACCGACTGATCAACAGGCCTATATTAAAAGGCGACGTCAAACAAACAAACAAAAACAAAACAAACTAGAAAGATCTGTGGTGATTCTTCACCTTTGCCCGAGCTAAGTCCTGGTGTAGGCCTCTAACCCTCTTCTTAAATTCTCTCGTCTTAGTCATTAACTCATCTATCCATCAGCTTCAGAACATGTGCAGTGTGGTCTCTAAACTTAGCACATGTGGTGTGGTGTGTATAGACTGGTCCGCACGCAGTGACACCTTGAACAAATTCAAACTGAAAACTCAAACTGAAGCTAAAACTCAAAACTCAGACTGAAACTCAAATTGAAAACTCAAACTTCCAATGCGCACGAGTTCGGTTGATCACAGCAAAGCTAACGCTCCGCTTACACCTCAGTCTTGCCGGTGTAGCAGGCCAGATTGCACCCCATTCAGAGTTAACCATTGTAGAAAGTGGTCTTGTCCAGAATCTGCCCCTGTATAAAATGGCCTAGATATGAACTAGTCAAAGTTATACCCTGGGTATATTCTGGTTTAAACAAATTTTTTTTTCCACGTTGCAATCGCGTAGCTTTACAAAAAATGTGAAAATGTTAACATCAACAAGCTAATGGTTATAGTGTGTTTTAAATCTTTATAATTACACATGTGACACGGAAATGACAGGATACTATTAAAGTTACTATGCTAAACAAAAGACGCAAAAAAAAAAAAAAAAAACCCCCCTACCCCCCCCCCCCCCCCCCCCCCCTCCGTCTTTTTCCATGAAAAACCTTGATTTTTGAAGGGTGTGAATATTGCCAAGAAATACAACCTTAAGAAATAGGCCAGTTAAACTGCAAGGGGAATTTGTTACATAACAAATTGATTTTAATCTGTCTGCTAGGAGCCACTTGGCTTGTACCTTGATGGCCATATGAAAGAAAAGGGGAGAATCAACTTTCAGAAAACAATCTGATTGTGCCAGTCGATAAACACTCGATTGCTTGAGCAAGGCCTTGGCGTGTTAATTTTTCGGTGTGCAGCCACTGCCCGCATCCAAATCAGGATTCTCGCCTCGCAGGCAGAGTTCTCACGCCGGCAAAACAAACAACTCGCATATCTGCCGTCCGCTGCCGTGGCTCCGCCCACACACACACACACACACACACACACACTCGCCTGCGCGCGCGGGCCAGTGTGACCGAGCGAACGACAAAACTGTTTGTGTCGTGTGTCCTGCAAAGCTCTGTGGCTGCACACCAACAATTAATGGGCCAGCTAGCAATCCCCAAATATTTATAGTATTTATAGACTGGCGTAATAGATTGTTTCGAGAATTTCTATTTTGTCTGAAAGTTGATTCTCCTCATTTTTGTTCATATGGCCATCAAAGTACAAGCCAGGTGGTTCCAAGCAGACAAATATCAAAGCAATGGAACTATCTGGGTATTTTGCGCTGGCGCAAAGATAGGGTCACGGGTGAGTGCAAAAGCCTGCAATTGTATTTGAACATGTTTTTCAAGTTGTTTCGACAAAAAAGAGAAAGCATTGAAATGGGGCTGTAGTAAGAGGGGTTGGCAGGATCTCCAATCTTGAGCAAAGATATCACTTTGGCCTGTTTAAATTTTATAGGGAAGCATTCTTCTTCAATGCTTAGATTATAAGCATAGATGAGTGTATCAGTGATAACTGTTGAAGAGATTCTCAATACCCTTCCATCGATTCCGTCCAAGTCTCTGGTTCCTGAAATGTTTTGTTTTTGTTTTTGTTGTTGTTGTTGTTGTTGCTGTTGTTGTCGTCGCCGTATATTGGCTAAAAGACTCTAGGGATCATCCAAACAGCCGAAGTACTTGAAACACTCTGCATCAGCTCGGGATGAGAACATTACGTGTGTGACCCGTTTTTTATTACGCCGCCATATGGGCAGCCACACTCCGACTTCAAGGAATTTTAGAGAGTGATAATGTTATGCTAGTAGCTTGTCACAACCGAAGACAATCCCCGCATAACTATGCAGAGCATAACAACATTTTGATGTAGCCTTAATGTTCTAGCCTATGTCAATTGGCTGACGGAGCCTTAAGCCAAGGCTGCCTGATTGTTTTAATTTCAGCACACAATTGAAAACTTCAGTTATTAAATATAGGGTATGGTGAAAACCGAAGTGACTTTTTTTTTTTGAACGACAATAAATATTGTTGTAATTCTTGTAAATCGTTATCATTATTTTGTTATTAGCATTATTAGCATTAGCATGCTTTGCAAAATGAAAGCTCAATCTTCTGGTGATGTGTGTGTGTGTGTGTGTGTGTGTGTGTGTGTGTGTGTGTGTGTTGTGTTTAATTGGAAATTTTTTGGTATCTCCATTTACTTAGTGAAAGACGATCTGGGTTTTTTTTTTCTTTAATATCCTTGAGTGGGTACTGATGTGTTATTTTTCTTATAATGCCCAGTTTTCATGTAATTTCATTCCAGTGAATTTTAACATTGTTTACACAATTAGTCAATATTTGTCTTTTTAATAGAATGCTCATTTTCAAATGTCATGAATGTTCACAACACTCAATCAGCAGTTTTTGAAGTAAATCATAATTATGACCATCGGTTTTCACATTATTCATACCATCAATAAATGTCGACGCAGTTATTCACATGGTCAGACAATGTTCAATATGTTTTCATATCATTACAGAATTTCAACATTTAAAAAAATCTATTGATCAACGAATATTCATTTACTCCATCTACGTCATCTACTGACCGTTTTGCCTGATAAGTGACAACCTGTGTCCCGGTGTAACAATCCATTTTAACTCCCCTCCACTTTTTAACCCCCGGGAGATAGAATTAGCACGTGCCAATTTTAACTCCCCAGGAGTTAAAATAAACTACACCAGAATGACCCCCCCCCCCCCCCCCCTCCCTGTTTTAGATTAACTCCCCCCCCCCAAAACATTCAGTTTTATGTGTTAGTCAAGATATGAGAAATAACATTTTATATGTTAGTCCCCCCCCTCCCTCCCCCTCTCTTTGTCTGTCTGCCTGTCTTATGTCCTTCCTCTCTCCTCTCTCCTCTCTCTCTCCTCTCTCTCTCTCTCTCTCTCTGTCTCTCTCTCTCTCTCTCTCTCTCTCTCTCTCTCCCCACCCCACACACACACACACACACACACACACACACACTTTCTTTCAGTCTCTCTCTCGCTCACTCTCTCTCACTCTCCTTGCTTGTCCGTCTGCTTTTTGCCTGTCTGTCTGTCTTTCTTAATCTCTCTCCCTCTCTCTTTGCTTGTCTCTCTCCCTGCCTGTCTATTTGTTTCATCTATCTCAGTGTCTCTGTCTCTAGTGTCTCCCCCCACTCCCCCTCTGTCTGTTTTTCTTTCTTTCTTCTTTTCTTCTATTCCTCTCTCTCCCCTCTCTCTCCTCTCTCCGTCTCTCTCTCTCTCTCTCTCTCTCTCTCTCTCTCTCTCCTCTCTCTGTCCCATCTCTCTGTCCCTTTCTCCATCTTTCTCTCTCTGCATGCTTCTAGTCAGCTTTGTTTACTATTATTAGTGCTTATCAAAGACAGATTATTCTTGTCAAGTAAAGTTTTCAAGTATCACCCAAGGTAGAGTTAAAATACTCATGTGCCTAAACTAACTGCCACAGAGTTACTTTCAATCAAGAACTTTTGATCCAGACTGACTCCCTGGGAGTTTTAAATAGAAGGGGGGGGGGTGGGGGGGTTGGAGTCAATTCTGGCCTTATGCCAGGATTGCCCCCCCCCCCCATCCCACCCCCCACACCCCACACACACACACACAACACACACACACACACACTGCAGAGAGACACTTGACACATAATACTTGAAACTTTACTTGACAAGGATAAAGATCTTAGGCTAACATAAAAGCCTATTAATCCAATCTGTCTTTGATAAACACTAATAATAGTAAACAAAGCTGACTAAAAGCATGCAGAGAGAGACAGAGAAGCAGAAGAGAGAGGGAGAGAGAGAGAGAGAGAGAGAGAGAGAGAGAGAAGAGGGAGGGAGACAGAGATGAGAGAGAGAGGGGGGAGGGAGAGTAAAAGAAAGAAAGAAAAAGACGACAGACAGAGAGAGGGGAGGGGGGAGTGGGGGACACTAGAGACAGAGACACTGAGATAGATAAACAAATAGACAGGCAGACAGAGATACAAACAAAGAGATAGGGAGAGAGATTAAGAGA
>JADBJO010003434.1:232500-244964 GCA_016801955.1 Conus betulinus | reverse complement strand
AGGCAGGCACACGCAAACATGAGCAAACACACACACACAAATCCTGGCGTAGACATGTGCTCTCTCTCTCTCTCTCGTTATCTCTTTTCTCCTTCTCACACACACAGACAGAGATACAGACACGGATTCGCGCGCGCGCGCGCGCACACACACACACACAGACCCCCTCCCCTCCCACACACACACAGAGTGTGTGTATTATCGTTTGATTTTGGTTGTAGTCTTGGTTTTAGAAACGCATATTTCACGATGACCCCTTGGATGTAAATTAGAACGTACATTTATGTTGTTATTGCTCTGTGATCTAAAAAAGAAATATGCAGTTTCTTAAATCGAAATCAAACCAAGGTGAGATCAGACACATAGAAATCAAATTTTTTCGGGACGTTTCATGTTGTTGGCAAAGGGCTTATTTCAGTGGCATTGTGATGGGGGAAGGGTTGAGGAGGGAGAGATAGAGCATTGCTAACGAGGTTTGTATGGTTGGTTTGTTTGTTTTTTTGTTGTTGATAATATTGTTAAGAAAACGTACGCGCAAGTAGCCACCTGAAAACGCACTTTCACTTAGCTAGTGATTTATGAATGTACAAACAATGGGATTGCTTTTTTTTTTTTTTCAAGCTATGACTATGTGTTGTTCATTGTTTTTCGCAAACTATTTTTTTTCTTTTTTTTGCCACGCAACTCAGAGAGACCTTGTTTGAGGTCAAAGCAGTTGTGGACCTTGATTTAGGATGAATCGGGCAAGGAATTGGGGGTGGGGCTGGATGAGGAAGGGCACTTATAGATATAAGGAACATTACTCTTATTGGTAAAAGCATTGTCTGGAAGAAGGCTGAGGTTTGTATGCATGTGCTGGTATTGTTGTCTCAGTCATTCCAAAGAAACATAGCAAACGTCTCTACCATGAACAAAAAATGCATATTTTCACTGGCTGATTTTCAGCTGTGTCAAGAGCAGCACGTGATTTTTTTTCCCCAGTGTTTTCCTTTCTTTTGTCAGTCTGTTATTGTCTATCCATGGGTGCTTACATTTTTTTTTTCTATCCCTTTGAAAATATGTAGATGCAGAGCGCGTGGGTGAATGTGTGTGTTTGTAGAAGATGCTTTATCTGCATAGAGTGCCTACACACTCACATACACTCGCACGCACGCACGCACAAACACAAACACACCACACACACACACACACCACACACGCCCACGCACACACACACACACACACACGCACGCACACACACACACACACACACACACACACACACACACACACACACACACAGAGAAACATTTCCAAGTTAGATCTCACCCCCTCCCATCTCTCTCTCTTTTTTGGTTATTTACACAACTAAGGCTTGCGCGCGCACGCACGCACACATGAATACACACACACACACAACACACACACACACAACACACACACACACACACACACACACACAACACACACACACCACACATTCTCTCTCTTTCTCTCACTCTCTCTCACTCTCTCTCTTTCTCACACACACACACACACACACACCACACACACACACACACACACACACACACACACACACACGCGCGCGCGCGCGCGACATTTGTTTGTGTATTTTCACGTTGTAATAAATCCTAGTCATGATCTGGCAAAAGGGGTAGAAAAGAGAAAAAAAAATCACACAAATCATTGGTAATTTCCATGTAATATACACGTATGTAACCGATGAGCATTTAACGGTCAACTTTGGTAGTTAGAGAAGAATAAGTATTGACGTTTGAAAAAACTGTCAGGCAGAGTCCTACTTTTCAGAAATGTAAAACCCTAGAAGGAAGAGCGTTGCTGAATATTTTCCTGACTATAATATTGTTATATAGATTACAATTAAATGCTTTTGAAAGTCAATTCAGAAGGAATATTAAATGGTTTTGTCACCGAATATATATGAACAAACATACAATTTTGAGTACCTAACTTTGAGACGCATCGTTGCCATATTTTGAAGACACACATCATATACTAGGCCTACTCTGTCTACGTCATCATTTCATTAATATTACCATGTCATTGATAACCAAGCCCGTTTTTTTCATTCTTTTTGATGTTTTGTTTGTTTGACATCCAGTCATTCCCCTTACTGTCACAATCCGACAATGTGAGAGACCACTGACAAGCAGTGTGTGAAAAGACCAAAAGGAAAGCAGATTTCTTTGGAAAATGCACTGGGATCAGACAAGTTGAATGAAACAGGTTTCATGAGTGTTTTCATATATAACGCACCGCCCCGTGCTTACAGCATTGTCAAAACTGCCAACACCCTTAAGGAACTCAAAATGATGTGGTGCTGGATGCCAAAATGGCTAGTCCACATCGGGTAGCATGCCACCGTTAAGTAGACATGGTGTTGGCAAAATGTTAAGAAGACTGCTAACATCGATTAGCGTGTCACATTAAAAGTGGCCATTCACACAAAGGATGTAGTAGCTGTCACCTTGTTGGTGGTAGTCAGTCACATCTTATGTGGCCAGTCACTGTGGGGATGGCAATCTAAATCCCGGTTAGATAATCAAAACGATGGTAAAAAAAAGATACACTACCACCACCACCACCATCACCACACAACACACAAGCGCGCGCGCGCTTACGCACGCACGCACGCACGCACACTGGGTTCATTTGAATTTTGAATGGATAATTTTAGAGCTCTATCGTTCATTCAAAGAAACAACAAGGCGAAACTTCCCACAGCCGTTGAGTCAGTGGCCTACTGTCCAAAGTTCTAGAGCACGGCCTGATGGAAGGCGGATCCCATCCGACCGTTCCGCCACTTTGACCTTCCCTGAACAAGTAACCCAGTCTGCTGGGTGGACAGAAAGCGGTTTCCAGAATTCGACCCCACGAATGGTTTCGAATTCACGGTGGTCCACTCCGCAGACAAATGCTCTGACCTTTGATCATGGGGGGAAAGAAGGCAAGGCTTATGTGTGCCCTTTGGGAAGAATATCATTTTAGCTAAGCGAAGGAAATCAAAATGTTTTTCAATCTTTGAGAATGTTCGTTTTCACGGAAATCTAATCGTGAAACATTAAAGAAAAAAAAATTGAGCAGTGAGAAAGGCATTCATTCACTTTATAAGACATCTTGCCAATATAGGCGGATCAGGTCTTGCACACAGATCTGATCATGCCTATATTGGCAAATAGGGTTTTTGAGGAAAAACAAATGGGATTTTGAGGGAAAAAAAACTGAAATGGACTAAATTTTTCCGGGTCTTTGACCAGTTGATAAATCCATTATGTAGGTCAGGCATGCACGCACGGACACACACACACAACACACACACACACACACACACACACACACACACACACACACACCACACGCACGCACACACGCACGCATGCACGCACGCACGTACGGGGAGAGGGTCTAGATATGTGACGTGGTCGGGGGGAAGGGAGGAGAGGAAGAGGATGACAGAGAAAAAAGAGCCAGGAAAAAGGAAAACGGTCCCGTATCGTCTTGAAGGAACTTTCCTCAACACAGACTTGATGTCAGCACACATGACCAAAGATAGGGGCAAACACTGATTAGACAGGCGGTACCTTTGACACCCTGTCCTGATTGCTGAAGCCGGTCACTCAATCATTTTGCTATTTAGAAACAACAGGAATAACCTCCGCACGTGACTGGTCAGGTCAAGGGTGTTGTGATAACTGGAAGGAGAAGATGCAGCCTTTCTTTAGCGGAAGATACAACTTTTCCTCCTGGAAAAGAATGGGATGATTTGTTGACGGGATTCATGAAGTGAGATGCCTGCTTTAACATCGGTATACGACTGTGATATTTACTGAGCTCATCAGAGGATGGACTCCGATATGGTGAATCGAGGGAGGGAGAGAGGGAAAGAGAGCAAACACGGGAGAGCGAAATTTGTTTAATGTGGGGAAGGCATAAACCACACAGTGGGCCTGTTTACATTTAGCTCTATTACAAAAAGGAAAGCAGAGTTAAAGCACCTGAGACCAAAATTTTCACCCAGATTGACCAGACAAGTGACCGTTTGTCCTTTGTTTTCATAGGTCGAAACGCGTTATGTTTGTTTTGTAATGGGTTTGTTCCTTGGTTTGGCGGCGGAGTAATTCTTTTTTGCTCCTTTTGTGACATCAGATATTTTTTTTCTACATAATGTTTACATATTGTAGTATGATTTAGACGTGACAGATAGTTGCCAATAATGACACTTTAAACCTTAGTTGCAAAGTGAGGCGACTGTAGGCGGAAGTCTAAAGAAAAGCTTAAAAGTTTAAGTCATGTAACTGCCAAACATGAAGAAACGAATCTCAAGACAAAACACTACGCTTATTCACCTCTTAGGTCTTCTTCATTCATGTAATTAGAATGATCTGAACTCAGTCACTAGCATTCATTTCTTTGTATGACCTGTCCCAGAAGTGCTGTCATAATTACTTGTTATACATTATTGGGAGCGCAGGAGTGACAGAGGTCGAGGAGAAAAGAATACACAAATGCACATTCACACCGAGAAGACAGACCGAAATGCAATAAACGGTGTTTGATGGTACACATGGATACCACAGAAAGACGCGGCTTAGGGTACGTTTGTAGTATGGTCTTCAACGGGGTGGAGAAGACTGAAAAAGCCAAGCACACAATGTACACCACAACAAACCATTGTTTGATATGAGCATCTTTTACTTTCTGCAGAATTGTGGAAATGACTTGCGTTTAGTTGACAACAAATAAATAAATAAATAAATGAATAGGTCGGAATGTAAAAATAAAGAAGTCATGATATTCTGGCAAGGAAAAAATTGTGTGAAAAAAGCTGTTGCATGCGTGATGTGAATAAGCTTGCACTCGCTTACACACACACACACACACACACACACACACACACACACACAACACACACACACTCTTATGCAAAGAGGAAAGGGAGAAGAGGAGATTTGGAAAGACATGGGCTCTTTAACGAAGAAGTCATAGTAGTAGTAGTAGCAGTAGTCGTAGTCGTAGTAGTAGAACAAGAGCAACAAAGATTCAGCTGATCGATTTAATTTCGACTAATGTTGAGGGGGAAAAAAAACGAAAACATAAGACGATGCTGTTGTGTACTTCAAAAGTGGTGAAAAACACGGTTGAAATTTAAGTCCCCCCCTGTGTGTGTGTGTGTGTGTGTGTGTGTGTGTGTGTGTGTGTGTGTGTGTCTCTCTCTCTCTCTCTCTCTCTCTCTCTCTCTCTCTCTCTCTCTCTCTCTCTCTCATCTAAATGATATCGTTATGCATGAAGAAGTTTACCTTTTCTTGTATCGATTACGAGCCAACATTGAATGTAATCCCTTTTGTTGTTTTCTTTGGCCCTTTTCACATGATGTAGAAATAAACCACAAAAAGTATCTGAAAATAAGTGTTGAATTATCATTGGAAATGAACATAATTTTATACCCCCAGAGTTTATTTCTTATATAATGTTTAGTTATAGATTAATGCTCTTTATGAATTTTGTTAGAATAAAAGTTCAAAACTGATTTTTTTAAAAGAAAAGTAAAACATCAACGTCAGCACTTTCTCTCTTATTGTTTTTTCGATCGAGATTTTCATCACTGAAAAATCACTACGATACAGGTCTCTTCTGGTTTAAACGAAACATTATTCACAAAATATTGCATTAACAATGAAAAGGATCGGGCGTACAACAGGCCAAGGCTAAAAAACACGTACTCTGGTTTCTCTCAACGCTACCAGTGCGCATCATGACGGATTTCACGTTTATGTCCAGTTCCAAGAATTGATGTCTTGGACAGTAGGAAGAAAAAAAAAACATGCATGTCAAAGATTACTCGTTATATGAACCGCCTCCGTCACCCCCTTCCTGTCTTTTATTCTCACACTCCCGCTTGTACATGATCTTTTCTACATTTTAGCCACTCCCCATGAAAAACGAAAGGAAATTTGCAGCTCCTGAAAGAAACAAGTTCTCTTTCCTTCGAATCTTTGCCAAGTGATTAACAAAACGAAGGAAGAATTGATAGCCTGCAGTTGTCTTCTCCCACTGCTAATTGTTTAATATATTATTTGCTTGGTCAATCAGTGGGAGATTGCATCTCTTACGAGATCGAAGTAAAGGCTGTCCTACACAATTCTTAGCTGCTGAAAATGCTTGGGTTCTCTTACAGATGAGCTGACCACTCTGCCTGTTGACACTTTGTAATCTCCCGTTCATCCTTGAATGGATCTTCAAGCAAAGGCTCAAAGATTTACCCTTATATTTTAAACACGATTTTATTTTTTTCAGCAACTTATTTACCACACTTTCTTTTCGTTTTACTTTTCCACCTTTTCATGGTTGCTTTGGGGGTGCTGTTGGATTCCGTTTTTGAACCCTTGGTGGTGAGAACACTATGGAATTGTGGACTGTGATATATCTCTATTTGCTGCATCTCTGTTTGCTGCCAAAGGACCACAGACACATTCAGCTGTGCCTCCCTGTCGATTCCGATCCAGCAGACGAGAGGACTAGGAGCGGGCAACATGAACAGTTGTCCTCAAGATGGATTACGATGGTCCCCATAGGCTGCTAGTGAAGAATCTTGTATTCATAATATATTTACGTGATTTCCATCCTTATATTCATTATCCTCCCTGCCCCTTCCCGCCCCCCTTTTTTTTCTCCTTCCTTCGAATCTGAGCCAAGTCATTAATATGATGGAAGAATTGTTAGTCTGTACTTGTTTTCTCCCACTTCTTAGTTGTTCAAGAAACATTTTAAACACTGTTTCACTGGTGGCTAGGGCGTGTAAGGGAAAGGCTTTCTCCCGCCAAGTGGCACTCTTGGGATGTGAAAAATCTGTCGCTTTGTGTTGGTAGCGCCGTGACCCAATGAGGTGTACTGTCACTCTGGCTGGTTTTGCGATTCTTTTCATTGACGCCGTCATTGTCTTCATCTCTCCTGGTTGCTCTGCTCGTTCGGCTTCTGCTGTCCTTACTGGTGCTTGGACAATGTCTACGCCAATGTTCTTCAGATGGACTCTCTCGTTCATGAACAAAAACTCGGCGTCACCCGGTCGGTTTCGGTTTCGTGACCTCCATTTTCATAGTCGCTGGCAGGCAAGTGGGATCTGGCTCAGGTCGTTGTTATATCGGAGAAAGTTTCTGTCCTGGTGGTGAACTTTGGGAATGCAGCCATGGCCAACGTTGCTCTGCTGACGTCATCGACATCATCTCAAAAGATTCATACCGAGCGTTGCAAGAGTTGAGGACCTGGTTATTGTCTTGCCCCCCACCACAGTGTTGGAAAGAAGCGAGATCCGAATTCTTCCCCCTGATGTGGGGACGTTGGGTGGGACCCTTTTCGTTGGGCAGGTCGTCTCGGAGTTTGTCAACGTCTTTCCCTTTGCCACGAACTTTAGTACAGATGACGACGACAGCTACAGCGATTAGAGCGAGAAAGATCACCGCTGCGATGCTGCTGCCGATGACGATCATGTTCTGTTTGCTTGGTCTGGGGATGACTGTGTGGGGGTAGTGGCAAAGGAAGCGGACCGGGAAGGTACTGTGGCAGTTGTCACAGCTGTGCTGTGAGCGTTAGTGCCAGTTTCTGCTGTGGACACTTCCTTGCTGGTACCTTCACTGAGGGACGTTGAGATCAGGGGAGACAACATATCGTTTGGTTCTGTTGTGCTTGAGAAAGCTGACGGACTCATGGATGTATCTGTGGGACAGAAACACTAAAAAATCTGAATACATTAAAGAGTATAGTCGGCTAGTAGGGACATATATACACCGATCGAGATAAACGGATGGTTGGAAAGACAAAAACAAAGAACCAGTAAACGTGTAAATAAAAATTAACAAATGAACGAACGGACAACGCTTGTCTGCTTGAATACAAGGACACAGAAGCAATAGCGTAGGCTGGTAAAATTTTCCCCATTCTTCATTTCTATCAAATTAGAACATCGGAAGGGAGTGGGGAAGGAGGGTCGTAACTGAAAGGGAATGCGAGGGAGGGAGCGAGGGGAAAGAAGAATGACGCTTATTCTGTTGCATTTATTTTTTAACCGTAACACATATGAGCCAAACTACCTGTACCGTAATTCTATGCGCAAACAAAGCACAGCAGAGTAGGTTTCTGTTACGGATCTGTTTGTCTGTCTGTATGTCGGCGAGAGAACTAAAGGTATTCAACTAACGTGACTTTTTTATTTTTGGTGTCTCATCTTCTGTGCCACCTCAGTGGCAGAGCACCCACACCGCTCATTCCGACACACCCATCCACAGACCTAGCCCGCCCCGGCCAACCGCAGCTCTGGCACCGGCAATCCACAGGGAGCAGTCAGTGTCAAGCTGTCAAAAGGCAACCCATCGGAGGAGACACTGCACTGCTGCTGAGTCACTTTGGTGGTGTTCAGTGGCGCCTGTTCTGATCCAGCATATGCAGGACACACCCTACTAAGCCCCATACTGACAACAATAATTGCTTAGCCGCGGAACCGGCGTGAATGAGCTCTTTCCTCCGAAGGGCGCCATTACATCCGTCGAACAACAGCCCCCATAGACTCGCCACTACCGGTGACCCCGACGGAATCAAACCAACTACATTAACTACGTTTGTACAGGAAGCATCTTTTCAGTGATTAAAATGTGGAGTCTCGCGGGAGAGAAGGGAGGTGTGTGTGTGTGTGTGTGTGTGTGTGTGTGTGTGTGTGTGTTAGCAAGCTATCTTATGCGCCCAAATAGCAGTCAACAAGTTTTGTGTAGGGGCTGGGTCAGAATGCAAGTTCTGTCTTCAGACACTGTCTTCACTGGCCAGTGCAATGTAGAGGAGGCAGGCAGAATGTAGCAGATACCATGAAGATATCATGTCCAGCCTATCTACATTCAGTGATAACTGTTTTTTTTTTCTTTCTCCAAAGTTCTGTTTCATCATGTCAGTGAAGTACTTGTTTTCTGTAGATTGAGCATCGACTGTCGATTGTTTGGTCCTTGACACTGTCAGTGCCGACTGAATTGTTAAACGGGGAAGTGTCTGGGCTAATCAGGGTGTTTGGTTTTCATTTCGTAAAGTGTGTGTGTCGGGGGGGGGGGGGGGGGGGGGGGGGGGGGGGGGGCACGCGCGCGGGGGCGGGGGGGGGGGGGCGTGCGCACTCGCGCGGGCTCTGTGTACTTGCGTGTGTCTGTGCGTGCGTGTGCCTGTGCGAGAGAGAGAGAGAGTGTGTGTGTGTGTGTGCGCGCGCGCGCGCGCTCTCGCGTTTGAAGCTGGACACTGATGCAACAGCACTGGGCAGTCATGTGACACCAGACCAGAGAACAATCCTAGTGTCGTGGTGCGTGGCGCTACTAAATTTATTTGTCATTCGTGGGATGATATGAAGTGAATTGATCTCTCTCTCTCTCTCTCTCTCTCTCTCTCTCGCTCTCTCTCTCTCTATACTCTCTCTCTCTCTTCTCTCTCTCTCTCTCTCGTCTGTGTGTTTGCCTTTCTGTATGTGTCTCTCTCTCCTATGCACGTGTACACACACAGACAGACACACACACACACACACACACACACACACACACACACACACACACACACCACACACACACACACTCACACATACACACAGAGGCAGACAACATACACATAAAACAAACGCGCACACACATCCACGCTCACTCTATCTCTCTGTCTCTGTCTGTCAGTCTCTCTCTCTCTCACACACACCTACACACGCTCGCACGCACGCAAGCACGCACACACGGACGCACATACGCACGCACGCACGCACGCACGCACGAGAGAGAGAGAGAGAGAGAGAGAGAGAGAGAGAGAGAGAGAGAGAGAGAGAGAGAGAGAGAGAGAGATTGATTGATTGATTACCACGGGAGCTCGCGTCAGTAAGCGGATGTGATCCTGTTACCGTCTTGGTCTGCTGAGACGGGGACAACGACCACGTCGACAATAACGGCGACGGAAACGATGGTGAGGAAGACGACGATGACGATGCTGTCGCCGATGATACATCAACTGGTGACGACGATGACGCCGCCTGGACTGAAGTTGACAGGCGAGAAATGGTGGGCACGTGCTGCGGCGTGGACCGCTGATGAAGCGTTCGTCCTGAGGTCACTGACCCTGTACTGGTTGATGCGTCTGACGTGGATGAGTGGGTTGACGTTGGCGTTTCTCTGGAAGTCTTTACTGTGGAAGACGTGTCGGTGTCTGTTGTGGGTTTTACAGGGGATGATGCTGCAGTATTTGTGGTGTGTTGTACTGGAGGGGATGTCTGGAAATATGTGGCGGGTTTTTACTGGAATTGTGTAAGAACCTGTGGTGAATCTCACTGGAGGTGTGTTGGCATTTGTGATCGCTTTTACCATGGATGTGACATAAATGGCAGTGCGTTTCGTTTGAGATGTTTTGCGCAGTGTGTGGTGGATTTTACTGGAAATGTTTCAGAATCTGTGGTGGATTTTATCAGAGATACATCACCATTTGTGGTGTGTTTCAATGGAGTTGTTTCACTGTCTGTTGTGGATTTTACTAGAGATGTTTCACTGTCTGTGGTGGATTTTACTGGAGATGTTTCACTCTCAATGGTGAATTTTAATAGTGTTGTTCCTCTATCCGTGGTGGATTTTACAGTAGATGTTTCACTGTCTGTGGTGGGTTTTACTGTAGATGTTTCACTGTCTGTGGTGGATTTTACTGGAGACGTTTCACTATCTGTGATGGATTTTACTGGAGATGTTTGTTTCTCAGTGGTTGATTTTACTGGTGTTGTTCCACTATCTGTGGTGAATTTTACAGTAGATGTTTCACTTTCTGTGATGGATTTTACTGGAGACGTTTCACAATCTGTGGTGGATTTTACAATAGATGTTTCACTGTCTGTGGTGGAATTTACTGGAGACGTTTCACTGTCTGTGGTGGATTTCACTGGAGATGTTTGTCTCTCAGTGGTTGATTTTACCGGTGTTGTTCCACTGTCGGTGGTGGATTTTACTGGAGATGTTACATTAACTGTAGTGGATTTTACTGGAGATGTTTCAGTATCTGTGGTGGATGTTACTGGAGATGTTTCACTGTCAGTTGTGGATTTTAACGGTGTTGATTCACTGGTTGTGGTGGATTTACTGCAGATGTTTCACTGCCAGTGGTGGATTTTGATGGTGTTGTTTCACTGTCTGTGGTGGATTTTACTGGAGATGTTTTTATCGTCAGTGGTGGATTTTGACGCTTTTGTTCCACTAACTGTAGTGGATTTTACCGGAGATGTTTCACTATCAGTGGTGGATTTTGATGGTGCTGTTCCACTGTCTGTGGTGGATTCTGCTGCAGATGTTTCGCTGTCAGTGGTGGATTTTGATGGTGTCCTTCCATTTTCTGTGGTGGATTTTACTGGAGATGTTTGTTTCTCAGTGGTTGATTTTACTGGTGTTGTTCCACTATCTGTGGTGGATTTTACAGTAGATGTTTCACTGTCTGTGATGGATTTTACTGGAGACGTTTCACTATCTGTGGTGGATTTTACTGGAGATGTTTGTTTCTCAGTGGTTGATTTTACTGGTGTTGTTCCACTATCTCTGGTGGATTTTACAGTAGATGTTTCACTGTCTGTGATGGATTTTACTGGAGACGTTTCACTGTCTGTGGTGGATTTTACAGTAGATGTTTCACTGTCTGTGGTGGATTTTACTGGAGACGTTTCACTGTCTGTGGTGGGAATTTACTGGAGACGTTTGTCTCTCAGTGGTTGATTTTACAGGTGTTGTTCCACTGTCGGTGGTGGATTTTACTGGAGATGTTACATTAACTGTAGTGGATTTTACTGGAGATGTTTCAGTATCTGTGATGGATGTTACTGGAGATGTTTCACTGTCAGTTGTGGATTTTGACCGTGTTGTTTCACTGGTTGTGGTGGATTTTACTGCAGATGTTTCACTGCCAGTGGTGGATTTCGATGGTGTTGTTTCACTATCTGTGATGGATTTTACTGGAGATGTTTTACCGTCAATGGTGGATTTTGACGCTTTTGTTCCACTATTTGTGGTGGATTTTACCGGAGATGTTTCACTATCAGTGGTGGATTTTGATGGTGTTGTTTCCACTGTCTGTGGTGGATTCTGCTGCAGATGTTTCGCTGTCAGTGGTGGATTTTGACGGTGTCCTTCCGTTTTCTGTGGTGGATTTTACTGGAGATGTTTCACTCTCTGTGGTGGATTTTACTGGAGATGTTTGTTTCTCAGTGGTTGATTTTACTGGTGTTGTTCCACTATCTGTGGTGGATTTTACTGGAGATGTTTCACAATCTGTGGCGGATTTCACTGGAAATGTTTCACTATCAGTGGTGGATTTTGACTGTGTTCCACTTTCTGTGTGGTGGATTTTACTGAAGATGTGTCACTGTCAGTGGTGGAGTTTGATGGTATTGTTTCACTATCTGTGGTGGATTTTACTGAAGATGTGTCACTGTCAGT
>JADBJO010003434.1:217500-220000 GCA_016801955.1 Conus betulinus | reverse complement strand
GAAGAGAGAGGTCAACACATTGTGGAAGAGAGAGGTCAACACCAGGACGTTAACAATGTGGAAGAAGGAAGTCAACAATCAAGGAAGACGGAAAGGGCAGATAGTGGAATATTGTACTCATGCAAAGTGTACGGAAACATCACGTCATCGTCGCTTAATATTTCCATCACAGTTTCCATGAACACCCCATAAACTCAAGGTGGGGGTAGGGTGGGGTGGGAGAGAGAGAGAGAGAGAGAGAGAGGGAGTGAGTGAGAAGAGGCGGAGGAGAAGGACGGAGAAGAGGGCAGGGGAGGGACAAGAGATTTAAAGAGGAGTAAACGGATAGTGAAAGACAGGAGTGAGGGTTAATACAGGGATAGACCGGCAAAGAAGACCATAGCTCTCTGTCTGTACACACACACACACACACACACACACACAAACAAACACACGCACACACACAACACACACACACACACACACACACACACACACACACACACGCACGCACGCACGCACGCACGCACGCACGCACGCACGCACGCACGCACGCACGCAGAGGAAATCCCTAGCACTTTGCATATTGTATATGTATCATTAGAAGTCGTTTGTCGGTCAAAATCTCTAGCAAAAAGTATAACAGATGAATCACCAAATACAACAAAGTATCGCCATTTTTGATAAGTGTCTTGAAAAGAGCAACATGGAAAACAAGAAAGCAAAATGAAAACATTAATGAAAACATCAAATGATGCGGATCTCAGTTAGCATGTAATAGAATGTTTTAATATACACAAATGCCATCACTTTTCCGTGAACAGATTGGAAGAGGGAAGCGCCAATGTATTGTTGAATATGTTCTGAACATGTTGTATTATATTACAAGAACGGGTACAGCGTTTTAGCGGTTTGAAAAAAAAGGCTTAAATTCGCCTTCTAGAAATTGTGTGCTTGTTATTTCATATTTTTCTGTCACTATTTTTGACGCTGCTTTTTTTTTTCTTTTGCCATTCAGTCATCCATTGTTTTATTTCCATTTATGACCGTTCACCTGGCTTTATTCCAGCAAATCGTTACTCGTAATTCTTCTGTAGACTTCAGAGCTTTTTAAAGTAGTAATTTAGCGAATAATGGTAATGATCATTGTCATCATTAGGTAAGGATAAGGTAATGTAATGTTGCTTATAGCCCAGCCAACCACAAAGGACCATATCACCGCGTTGAAGATAACTCGCAAGTCACTTAAAAAAAAACAAAAAAACAAACAAAAAAAAAAAACATTCACACAACTCTTTAAAATACACCTAACACACACACACACACACACACACACACACACACACACACACACACACACACACACACACACACACACACACATACACCGGAAACTTCGTTAAAAATCTTTCTTCCCTAGAATCGTATATCAGATGAACAATGTGAATCTCGTTCAGAAATTCAAAGATCACTTCAGGTTTCTCTGAACAAGGTTTTCATGGAGTCTGCTGTAGAGTGTTTGTCTCACATCATGCAAGTCCCAACACTCAAAAAGAACATGTTTCGCTTTGAGTGGTACATGACATGGAATGCACCACGGAGCTTCTTCACCTTTAACAGGATAAAAGGATAACAATTTTCATTTGTCAAAAAGATGGAAAATTCATTTTCACAGCACAGCAACCATATACCAGGACAACACACACACACACACACACACACACACACACACACACACACACACACACACACACACACAAGGCGTAAACTGCCTGTGTAAGAATCCACAGTAAATCAATCCTATCAGTAAAATATCTCTTCATGCAAGCACAAACACTCTTCACTCCCCCACCCCCACCCCCACACACACACACATCACACACACACACACACACACACACACACACACACACACACACACACACACACACACACACACACACACACACATGTGCAAGCACAGCTACAGTACACACCCACTCTCTTTAACACATAGAACCTAAAATTACAAAAGTGAGCATCATCATCATCATTAAAAGCAAGCAACATACTCTATTTAAATGTATTCAGTTTAATAAGATTAAAATAATAAATGCCATTAATTAAGACCAGGCATCCCTCGATACATACGATTTAAACACACCACACACACACGCGCGCGCACGCATGTACACACACACTTCCACACATGCACATGCGCGTGGGCGCGCGCGCGCACGCACGCACACGCACACACACACACACACACACACACACACACACACACACACACACACACACACACTCACTCACACTCTCACTCACAGACGCAGCACGCACACACGCACTCACGCATGCACGCACGCACGCGCGCGCGCGCGCGCGCACGGACGCACGCACACACACACACACACACACACACACACACACACACACACACACACACACACACACACACACACACACACACACACACACACACACACACACACACACACACAAAAGCGCTAAGTGTGGTTCTCAGTCTGAATACCTTCATTTT
>JADBJO010003434.1:212500-215000 GCA_016801955.1 Conus betulinus | reverse complement strand
GTAGTATGGTAAGATTCAGTGCATTAATGGAATGAAAATTTAATGATTTATCTGTTCCATATAAAACAACACTTTCTGAAAGTAATAAATGCACTGCGACTGGACTATTGTCGCTAAATTGGTCTTTCAGTCTTTTCCAAAATATAGCTTGGTGGTAACTCTTGACTCAGAAAGACAAAAAAAAACCTACCTCAGAGCGTAAGAATGCAGGACTAAGTTATGGCACATACAAGCATGCTTTGCCAGACAAAACTACAATCATGAATTTACCGTCTACGTGAACCCAGCAAGGGAGGTGGCATGCAGGCTGGCAGTGAAAGTCCCTCTTTGTTTCAACGAATTACGGATCTCCACCACGCTTAGATTTCATGTTGTGGCTGAAATGGAGGAAAGCGTTCACCATGAATAGAAGCAGCAATGCCGGTATTGTCTGTTGGGACAACCGCACAGTTAAGGCTTATGTCCTGGACCGGACGGAGATCCGGAACGGATGTGTCGAACTAAAGACAGCACACTATGGCGCTGCCCATTTACAAAAGACAGTTTCACTGTTTTTTCTATTCAGCAAAGACAGCTTGAGACATGGCAGCAACAGTTGTATAGAAAAACCCGACGGAGAGAACGAAATGAACATAAAATGAAACAAATTCCAGAACATTAGGGAACGAGCACAGAACGAGAACGAAACAGTCTTAAACCCACACGTGGGACAAATGAAAAGAGTTGACGTGATATCAAAGTGCACAGCAAATAACGATAAAGATTACTCACATGACGAAAACAAGAGGAAGATCACTTTGTGCATCGCTCGGTCGCCCCCCATCTTCACAAGTCGGCAGTGTCCGTTGGTCTGCGCTGATCTGAACGATAATGTTTCACAGTGTGTTTAAACTGCTTGCCCCAGGCCTCACCTGCCCATCCTTCTCAACAAACCCTCCCACCACTTAACGCTTACAGCAAGCACATGAAACAGAAGTCTGTCGTAATGAACTGTGGCTATCTCGACGATCTGTTAAGCTTTGTTGAAGAAATAAGCTGACCCCAAACTCAAAACAACAATAGGGGAATGGCGTGTTCGAGTCACACGTAATGGAAACACGCCACTCAAGGGTGCAGGGCAAAGTGTGGGTGGGTTAAGATGGGGAAGGCAGAGGCATGCAGATTTAGTTCCACACACACACATGCGCACACGCATTGATGCACATGCACACGGGTGCACACACGCATGCACGCACGCACACACGCACGCACGCTCGCATGCATGCGTGCGCACAGTCACACACACACACACACACACACACACACACACACACACACACACGCGCGCACACACACACACACGTGCATGCATACACACACATATATGCACACACACACACACAGTGCATGCGCATGCACATCTACACACACCCATACACACGCACACACACGCGCGGACACACACACACACACACACACACACACACACACACACACACACACTCACACACACACACACACACAAACATATGCACTCATGCACGCACGCACGCACGCACACGCACGCACGTGCACACACACACACACACACACACACACACACACACACACACACACACACACACACAGACAGAAAGAAGGTGTAAATGCGGGAGCGGATTTGAGTGAGGAAGAGGTAAGAAGATAACGGTAAAACAGCAGTCCCAAGAGATAAGTGGTTCGGTCTTTATCATCATTCAGGAAGACTTCATCAACAAACACTTGATGTCTCCATACATATCCAGAGAACGAGAGAGCCGACACTGATTAGGATGGCGGCACTTTTACACTGTGCCCTGATTGCCGAAGCCAATCATTCAACGATATTGTTTTCTGTAAAGATAAACGATAACCTTTGCTCGTGAGCGGGTCAGGTCAGAGCGGTCTTGATGATTGCATGGGTAAGTTGCAGCCCTTCTGTGTGAAAAGAAAAGAAAACATAGATCGATTGGGTGACAAGATTCAGCATGCAAAATGCCTGCAGAAGCATTCGTATATGTAAGTATTGTGATTGAGACTGTGATCAGGGTACCGAGTGCTTTAAAAAGACTGGACTCATGTATATAGAAATTATTAGGAAGGGGGAGGGGGGAGAGAGAGAGAGAGAGAGGTAAGGGCTGGGGGGATGAAGTGTTGCAAATTTCGGTGGGGGTCGACTTAGGGAGATGGGGGTGGGGGTGGAGGGGGGGGTGGGATGGGGGGAAGGGAGAGAGGGGGCACAAAAAACGGAAATGAATATTGTAATGAGGTAAGCACATTAGTTATTGTTTGCTTATGTCCTCGACAAATTAGTATAGGAAATGAAATGTAAACGTTTACAGGGTGGATAATCACGTCAATGAATGAAAAGAAGAAGAAGGAAAAAATGCAATAAAATGAACACAAAAAGGACTGACCTCAAAAGACACGCACACAAGGCACGTACGCACGCACGCACGCACGCACGCACGCACACACACACACACGCACACACACACACACA
>JADBJO010003434.1:190000-210000 GCA_016801955.1 Conus betulinus | reverse complement strand
AAATCAAGTTTCCCCATCCTTTCCCATCCGGCCTAATTTACTTTTAGGCAAGGAATTAAAAATGGCGTCAGTTGGTTTGGTTATTTGTTGGCAAGATAGCGAAAGAAAAAACCCCTGCTGAAGCAGTTTCAGACAAACTTTGGTGAAAAGGAGACATGGCTTATTCACATAATTCAGCTGTGGTGCTGATTCGTTTCAAATAGCTGACCCAGCTTCCGATCAGGAAGATTATGTAAAAACTACAAAGTTGATTTCATCGAAATTCTCTCAGACTTTTTTTTCTTTCAAACATCCTTTAATTTTAATTTCAGTTGACAAAAACTTGTAAAGTGTATGAAACATGGACCAACAATCGGGATAAATGACGGTTACCCACGCTGGAAAGGAAAAGAAAAAAAAAATATATAGGCATGAATGAAGATAAACAAAACTGGGGACAAACCAGCGACATTTCAAACCAACGAGAAATGTATATAAAAAATACATACACCTTCTGCTGCTTATGGTTAATACAGTTAAAAGACGTAGAGTAACAGAATTTAAATACATTATCAACTGTGGGCGTATGACCATTTTAATTTCTTAATGATACATCAACTGATTGAATTAATCGCTCATTTCATAATTGGTCGGTAGTATATAGGCATATAGAAAGACACTTGTCTACTGTTCCGTTTGTCTCAACTTTCAATCAAAGATTTTTATGGATGTCAGCTGGCATGTATATCAAAGTCTCGCAGACTTTGTCACAACCTGCAGACCTATTTCATATTTAACTTTCAGACTAATACGCTATTCATTACGAACTAAGTATTGTCGTAATATCAAGCTTGTCTTATAGAGCACGCTGTCACATTGCAGCGTACAGTGTTAATGCAGCACCAGAAATGCATGACTTTTACATATAACAATACAAACATACATAAAGAGCTGGAAGGACATCCTTCACCCCCCACCCCACCCCATATACGTAATACACATTCTCTGCTGTTTCCCTATAAGAAAGCAATCCATTACCATATTCATCTGAAAGTAAAGAGAAGAAAAGAACATCCGCCACCCCACCCTACTCCTATACATAATACACAATCTCCCGCTTCCTATAAGAAAGTAATCCATTACCATATTAATCAATATGAAATAAAAAAAAAAAAAAAATATGGGGAGGCGGAGGAGTGGAAAGACATATTGATGAAAAATACAATTAAGTGTTGATTATCGTGGCTATATTCTTGAAATATTCGTAGGATGTATGAACTAATTTCATACAAATGTAGAATCGGTAATCCAATATTTGTTGTACAGAAAAAGATACACGGGAGGAGACACAAATGGTGAGGGCAACACGGGGCATGGGTGGGGGTAATAGGGGCAGGAGGGGGCTAGCTGCCTTGTTATTCATTCATCAAACAATGAGGAAAACAGTAAGTCACACAGAAATGTTGCAGATTTCACGGTGGAATACCTTTCTTAATAGCTTAAATAGTTTGCCTTTTGTTCATTCGAGAGGAATCCTCGAAATTCCCGTCTACCCAAACAATTTAGATCGAACAGTAAACAAGTGGGGCATCCCTTGCTCCTACAAGAAATCCCAACACACAGTAACTCCCATTCAAGACCGGCACACATCTTTTTAAACTTGAATAAAGTCAGACGAATACAAAGACGAACAATCTAATAGTGGGGAAAAAACTAGCGCAGGCCAACAACTCAACTGTCTTCCTAGTGACTTGGCAAAGATTTGAGAGGGGGGGGGGGGGGGGGGGGGGGGGGGGGGGGGGAGTTGAAGATGGAGAAACTGGGGGGGGAAATTAAAAAAATATTACAGATATGAAAATCCTCAAAATAAGGGAACCTTCGTAATCCCTTTTGAAGGGATTACCATTTGTATTGCCTGCTTTGTAAGGCATGCTCGAGCAGCAATACAAATATATCTGCCTTCAAAAGGGATTATGATGGTTCCCTTTTGCAGCTAGTGAGGAGTTTTCAGTATTTCCTCTAATTTCATGTTCCCCATGTTTTCCATCTTCAACCTCCATCCCCCCCCCCCCCCCCTTAAGTCCAAATGTTTGCCAAGTCATTACTGGGAAGACAGTAGAGTTGTTGGCCTGCGCTTGGTTTTTTTCCTTTTTCCCACTATTAGATTGTTTGTTTTTGTATTTGTTTGACTTTATTTAAGTTTAAAATTCTGTGCCGGTCTTGAATGGGAGTTACTCTGTGTTGGGTTTTGTTGTGGGAGCAAGGGTTGCCCCAGTTGTTTACTGTTTATTGTTTACTGTTCCCTGCCTCATTTCATTTCCAGTTTGATTTAGATCGAAGTTTTTCATTCTCGCAGAGAAACAAATATATGGAGGCTTTGCTTAAATAGTTTTTTTTTTTTTTTAGAATTTATGTTATTGCATTATATCTATAATGTATTGCTTTGTTTATTTTTTCTGCGAGGTGGGGAAAGGGGCTGGGGTCGTCTTGCTTTTGTTTGATAGGCCAACTCTTTTAGTTGTTCATTTGTGTTTTCATCATGGCTTGTTCCAGTATTTACATTAACTCCTCTTTCCTTATCACCGCACTGTTTCATTAAGGTTCTCTTTTTTCTCCTTTTAAAGACACAACCAAGAGAATATACGTCAAAAGATAAATGTAGAACAACTTAGTATGAATGAAAGTTCTCAATGGTAAACATGTATTTGAAATATTGTAGGATTACGTACATCTCAACATCCGGTTTATGGGATAGAGGGACAGAGATCCTCAAAGTGTCGTTACGTGACGTTCTTGTACAGAACCCTGTCTCACTCTGCTGGTTTCGTAATCATACTTTGGGTCGGCGGCAGGCGTCTGGATCTGGCTCCAGTTGTTGCGGTGATATCGGCAAAAGTCCTCTCCAGGTATTTGTGCGCGTTCTCATCTTTGAGGATGCAGCCGTGAACGATGTTGTTCTTTTAGCGGCAGTATCTCGGAAGATTCATACACAGCGTTGCAAAAGCTCAAATCCTGGTTATCGTCTCGCCCTGTCTTGGGATTTTGGTAAGACGTGGGACCCGAATTCTTCGTACCCTTGTGTGATCGTTGCCTGGGACCCTCACTGTCGAGCATTTCGTCATCGAATGGCGTGGCTGTCCCTTTGGCACGAACTTTGCTGCAGATGCTGACAGTGGCCACAACGACTAGGGCGAGACAGACGACAGCTCCGATGCTGCTGCCGATGATGACGATGTTTCCTTTGGCCTGATCTGAGGACGGCTGTGAGGAAGTGGGCAGTGGAAGCTGGCAGGAAAGGTACTAGGGAAGTTTTCAGAGGTCTGCTGTCGGTATCAGTACTTGTTACTGCCGTGGACAGTTCCTTGCTGGTATTTATAATTGACGTTGAGGTCAGGGGAGATAACTTATCAGTAGGTTTTCGTTTGACGTGATGAAGGTGATGAGCCCGCAGAGGTTACTTGGGACAAAAAAAGGAACATTGGATTAAATTGCTGTTAGCTGGCTACTATATGGACAGGGAGATATACATGCAGATTGAGAGACAAAGAAATATCAGGAAATGTGCAAATGAAACACACACACACACACACACACACACACACACACACACACACGCACGCACGCACGCACGCACGCACACACAATGGATGATCAAACCTTTAATTAATAAGAGAAGGCGTGTTGCAAGGAACATTAGCACTGACTAGTTCGTATACAATCAATGGATTTTGGATACCAGTGAATAATGTCGATATATCGACAATAACGGTCACATGCTCCCTCTCTGTCTATCTCTCTCTCTGTCTCGCTGTTTCTCTGTCTGTCTGTCTGTCTGTCTCTATCTCTCTCTTTCTATGTATATATACTTGTATATATATATATAGGCACGCGTGTGTGTGAGCTCACTCAGGAGACCCATAGCTCAAGGGTGAGCATAGGCCATCGACAACACTCCGCCATCGCACTCGGTTATGGGCTGCTCGCTGAATGCCTGTCCAGTTGGTCCCCTGTCTCTTTATCTCTGCCTCAGTGTCTCACCTCCAGCTGCTGCGAGGTTTGCCTCTCTTCCTTTTCCCCTGCGGGTTCCTTGTCAGGGCTTGGCGTGTGGTGCTGGATGCTGGCTTCCTGAAACTGTGTCCAATCCAGCTCCACTTCCTCCACAGAATCTGCTTGGCCACTAGTTCCTGTCCTGCTTGCTGCCATAGATCTTTCATTGTGTATATCTCTCTGGCCATCTGATTTTGAAGATGCGCCTCAGACAGGTGTTGATGAAGGTCTGAATTTTTTTGCTGTATTGCCTTGGTCATTCTACAAGTCTCGCAGCCATAGAGCAGAACCAACTTCACGCTTGAATTGAAGATACGCAATTTTGTTGTCCTTCTGATCTCTCCTGAAGTTCAGATGTTCTTTTGCATGATGAATGCTGCTCGCGCCTTGCCTATTCTAGCTATGATGTCTCGGTCAGGTGCCCCCCTGCTTGTGAACTACACTTCCCAAGTAGACAAAAGGAATCTACTTCCCTGATGGGCTCGCCTCCGACTGTGACTGGGCTGCTGCCTGTGGTGTTGATCTTCATCAGCTCGGTCTTCTTCTTGTTTATCTTCAGCCCTGTTCCTGCTGATGTTGTCTCAAGGCGGGCGGTCTTGTCCTGCATCTGTGTGTGACTGTAGGAGAGGAGTGCCAGGTCGTCAGCAAAGTCAAGGTCATCTAGCTGCGTCCAGGGTGTCCATTGTATCCCATTGTTCCGCCTGTTGTTGTGGTCTTCACGATCCAGTCGATGACCAGGAGGAAGAGGAAAGGGTGACAACAGACATCCCTGGCGCACTCCTGTCTTCACCTCAAAACCGTCTGACAACTGGCCTGCATGAGCCACCCTGCAGTTCATATCCTGATAGGTGCTCCAGGATGAGAGAGATGATCTTCTCTGGTATTCCATAGTGTCTCAGTGGCTTCCATAATGTCTCTCTATCCACACACTGTCGAAGGCCTTTTCATAGTCGATGAAGTTGATGTAAAGGGGTGAGTTCCACTCCAAGGACTGTTCGATGATGATCCTGAGGCTGGCGATCTGGTCGGCACAGGGTCTGTTTCGCCGGAAGCCTGCCTGCTGGTCTCGGAGCTTAGGGTCAACTTCTTCCTTCATCCTCTCCAATAACATTCTGTTTAGAACCTTGCCTGGCACTGACAGGAGCATGATCCTCTATAATTGCTACAGTTGTTAAGGTCTCCTTTCTTTGGCAGTTTGATGACAATGCCTTCCTCCACTCTGCTGGGATGGATGTTCTCTTTTTCCCATATCTTGCCAAGAAGCTGTGCAGCAAGTTGACAGCTATACCAACATCTGCTTTTAATGGCTTCTGCTGGGATCTCATCAGGTCCTGCTGCCTTCCCATTCATCAGTGTCAGGATGGCCCTCCTGATCTCTGCTTTTGATGGTTTCTCACAGTTGATGGGCAGTTCTGTTTCTACTGGTGGGATGTCGGGTGGTGCTTTGGGGGTGGAAAGGTTTAGTAATTCTTTGAAGTGCTCTGCCCATGCCTTCAGTTGATCTTCTGTTGTTGTGAGGGTCTTTCTGTTTTTGTCTTTGGCTTGTCAGTCTGTTGGAACTTGCCCGTCAGCTTCTTTGTGGTGGTGTACAGCTCTCTCATGTTGCCCTGTCCCGCAGCATCTTCTGCTTGTCTGGCAAGTCTGTCGATGAAGTCCTTCTTATCTTTCTTCACACTTTTCTTCACTTCTTTGTCCGCCTGGGTGTAGTCTTCTTGGGCTTGTGCTTGCTTGATCTTGTCTGGCTCATGTTCATTGTGGCTTTTTCCGCTTCCTTTTGTTCAGTTTCTGAATAGTATCATCAGAGATCCACTCCTTGTGTTCGGTCATCTTCTTTCCAGTACCTCTCACACAGGTCTCATGCCAAAGTTTCTTGGTATGTTGCCACTGGTTCTCGATGTCTGTGCTCTCCTCTTCAAGCAATTCTTCAAGTAATTGGAACCTGTTGGTGAGACTGATCTGAAATTTCTCTCTTTTTTTTTTTTTTACTGCTAAACAGCTCCACATTTATATCTTGTCCTTGCTGCATTTGTTGAAGTGTACTTCTTGAGTCAGAGTCTTACTGTTGTCACAAGCAGGTGGTGATCTGATGGCACGTCAGCACCCCTCATCACCCTCACATCCCGCTATGGTCGCCTGAATTTCCTGCTGATGCAGATGTGGTCGATCTGGTTCTCTGTGACGTGGTCCGGGGATCTCCAGGTGGCCTTGTGGATGCGTTTGTGAGGGAAGATGCTGCCTCCTATCACCAGCTGGTTCAGTGCACACAGGTCTGCAAAGCGTTCTCCATTCTCACTCATCTGTCCAAGTCCATGTGTCCCCATGATGTCTTTTTATCCTGTGTTGTCTGATCCTATCTTGGCGTTAAAGTCACCCATGACCATTGCATGTCGTTTGCTCCTGTTTTGTCCAGCACTGCTTGTACTTGCTGGTAGAAATCATCTTTCTTTTCCTCCTCTGCATCATTTGTGGGAGCGTAGCATTGGATGATGTTCAGCTTGATGTTCTTCTTGGTGCTAAACTTGGCTGTGATGATGCGGGAGTTGATAGGTTCCCAGCCGATGAGTGCCTCCACTGCACCTCTGGTCTCAGCATAGGGAGACGCCTTTTGTATGGTTGGCTCCATCCTCTGTGTGTCCTGAGTACAGCAGCAGCTCTCCTGATGAAAGTCTCAGCTGTCCTGTCTGTAGCCACCTTGTCTCACTCAGTTCTAGGACTCCTATCTTGCAGGTCTTCATCTCTCTTGCTATCTGGATGGTTCTGCCCGCTTCGTACATTGTCCTGATGTTTCAAGTGGCTATCCTTGTTGTTTTCCTGGGGGTCAGAAGGGGGGGGGGGGGGGGGGGGTCGGTCTTGCAGCTTCCTCTCGGCTTTCACTGCCTGACGTCATGAGTCTCCAGGATGGAGACCCTTCCTCTCCCAGGTGAATGTTTAGGTTTGATGTTGTCGATGCTTCTGTAACTTGCTTTTTTCTAGGAAGGGGGGGTTTTAGCCCTATGCAAACCCGTTTAACCTCTGGGAGAGTTGGTCTAAATTAGTCTGACCTCTGCCCTTTGACCTGTCCAGCTTGGGTGGCCCTACCAGGAGCATACGCTCCCACTGGCATAGCTCTCTTGGTCACAGAGGTACACAAACTCCCACACCACGACAAGGAGTAGACCGTGTGGAAGATGTGTGTGAGCGTTCGAAAGATAATAAATAAGAAAGACGTTACTGTCACTGAAGAGAGAGAGAGAGAGAGAGAGAGAGAGAGAGGGAGAGAGAGAGAGATTTGGTCAGAGGGAAGGAGGACATAGGAAGGGAAAAAATGATTATGCGCAATTGATGGAGAGGCAGAGAAGGAGGGAAGGGGAGAGAGGGGGGCGTGGAGCAATGTAGTGGAGGAGGGAGAGGGGCGGAGGAGACTCAAAGAAAACATACCTGTGGCATGTTGAGAGAGAGTGGTGGGGGGGGGGGGAGGGAGCGACGACAGAAGGAGAGAGGGTGAGTGGGGGATGGGGGGTAGGGGTCGGCGGATACATACCATCAGAATGGGATCCTGTGAGCATGCCGGATCGTGTTACTGTCACTGTCTGCCAAGACGGGGATTCTGTGGACACCAGCAACAACGACTTCGATGATGAAAATAACTTGGACGAGGGCTGTGAGGACGACGACGAAAGTGACGATGATGTCGGTGATTCGTCAGCTGGTGACGACGATGACGCCGCATGTACCAAGATTGACAGGCGAGAAATGGTGGGCACGTGCTGCGGCGTGGACCGTTGATGAAGCGTTCGTCCTGAGGTCACTGACCCTGTACTGGTTGATGCGTCTGATGTGGACAAGTGGGTTGACGTTGGCGTTTCTTTGGAAATCTCTTCTGTGGAAGGCGTGTCGGTGTATGTTGTGGGTTTTACAGGGGATGATGCTGCAGTATTTGTGGTGTGTTGTACTGGAGGGGGGGATGTCTGGAAATATGTGTGGGGGTTTCACTGGAATTGTGTAAGAATCTGTGGTGAATCTTATCGGAAGTGTGTTGGAAATTGTGGTTGGTTTTACCATGGATGTGACATAACTGGCAGTGAGTTTCGTTTGAGATGTTTTGCGCAGTGTGGTGGATTTTACTATTAACGTTTCAGAATCTGTGGTGGATTTTATTGGAGATACATCACCATTTGTGGTGCGTTTCAATGGAGTTGTTTCACTGTCTGTTGTGGATTTTACTAGAGATGTTTCACTGTCTATGGTGGATTTTACTGGAGATGTTTCACTCTCAGGTGTGGATTTTAACAGTGTGTTCCTCTGTCTGTGGTGGATTTTACTGTAGTTGTTTCACTGTCTGTGGTGGATTTTACTGGAGATGTTTGTCTCTCCATGGCTGATTTTACTGTTTGTTCCACTATCTGTGGTGGATTGTACAGTAGATGTTTCACTGTCTGTGATGGATTTTACTGGAGATGTTTCACTGTCTGTGGTGGATTTTACTAGAGATATAGTTTCTCAATGGTTGACTTTACAGGTGTTGTTCCATCATCGGTGGTGGATTTTACTGGAGATGTTACACTAACTGTGGTGGATTTTACTGGAGATGTTTCGCTGTCTGTGGTGGATTTTACTGGAGATGTTTCGCTATCTATCTGTGGTAGATGTTACTGGAGATGATTCACTGTCGGTGGTGGATTTTGACGGTGTTTTTCCACTGCCTGTGGTGGATTTTGCCGTAGATGATTCACGATCAGAGATGGATTTTTTCCGTTTGTTTCACTATCTCTGGTGGATTTTACTGGAGATGTTTTACTGTCAGTGGTGGATTTTGATTCTGTTGTTCCACTGTCTGTGGTGGATTCTACTGGTGATGTTTCGCCGTCAGTGGTGGATTTTGACGGTGTCGTTCCATTTTCTATGGTGGATTTTACTGAGATGTTTCACTATCTGTGGTGGATTTTACTGGATATATTTGTTTCTCAGTGGTTGATTTTACTGGTGTTGTTCCACTGTCTGTGGTGGATTTTACTGGAGATGTTTCACTATCTGTGGTGGATTTTACCTGAAATATTTCACTATCAGTGGTGCATTTTGATGGTGTTTCCTCTGTGTTGGATTCTGTCTGTGGTGGATTTTACTGAAGATGTTTCACTGTCAGTGGTGGATTTTGATGGTGTTGTTTCACGATTTGTGGTGGATTTTACTGGATTTTAGGAGATGTTTTGCTATCTGTGGTGGATTTGACTGGAAATGTTTCACTGTCAGTGGTGGATTTTAATGGTGGTGTTTCGACTATCTGTGGTGAATTTTACTGGAGATATTTCAGTATATGTGTCGGATTTTATAGGAGATGTTCTCCTATTTGTAGTGGATTTTACCAGAGATGTTTCACTGTCAGTGGTGGATTTTAACAGTGTTACTCCACTGTCTGTTGTGGATTTTACTGAAAATATTTCACTGTCAGTGGTGGATTTGAATGGTGTTGTTCTACTGCCTGTGGTGGATTTTGCCAGAGATGTTTCACTATCTGTGGTGGATTTTACTGCAGATGTTTTACTTTCAGTGGTGGATTTTAATAGTGTTGTTCCAATATATAAGGAAGATTTTACAGTAGATGTTTTGCTGTTTGTGGTAGATTTTACCAGAGGTGTTTGATCTGTGCTGGCCTTTAACAGTGTTTTCCCACTTTCTGTTGTGGATTTTACCAGAGGTGTTTCACTAACTGTGGTGGATTTTTTCTAGAGATGTTGCAGTGTTTGTAGTGGATTTTACTAGAGATGTTTCACTGTCAGTGCTGGATTTTAGCAGTGTTGTTGCACTATCTGTTGCGGATTTTACTAGATATGTTTCACTAACTGTGGTGGATTTTACCAGAGATGTTGTACTATACGTGGTGTATTTTACAGGAGATGTTCTATTGTTTGTGGTGGATTTGTGTGGAGATGTTCCCGTATCTGTGGTGGATTTTATGGGAGATGTTTCACTGTCTGTGCTGGATCGTACAGAGGATATGTTTACTGGCTGTTGTAGATTTACTGGAGATGTTTTCATTATCTGTGGTGAATGTTCCAGGTGTTTTCACTCTCTGTGGTTAATCTTACAGTTGATGTTTTCAACGTCTGTGGTGAATGTCACTGGAGTTGTTTTAGAAGTCGTGGTAGATGTCACTGGAGATGTTTGAGAACTTGTGGTTAATAGTATAGTACTAATCCATTGAGGGTGGTGGTTTCGGATACAGCGGACATCGGCACTGTAGCTACTGGAGAACTTTCTGATGACACCTTCAAAGAGGTTGTTGTTTGTGCTGCCATGGACGGAGAGGTCGCTGCTGTTGTAGTAAGCGTTGACGGCAGCTGCGTTCTCGTAGTTGTTGATGGGCCCGTGCCTGCAAAGTACAGAAACGTGTTTAAATCCATGTGTCCGCTATGTTCAGCGATAATTTTTAGAACTACACCAACAGTACATTGTCATCGTCCCATAACTCTGGGTCTAGGGATGCTGAGACGGACAATAGACAGTCAGGGGGATTTCAGTAGCCCTCTTTCCCCCATCATTATTCGCAACACGGCAGAGGTGTTGAAACGCCTCACCCTTTAGATCGTCAGTCTGGGACTTCTTCCGTCTGGTCTGCAGCCATGCCAGTGCCAACCCGGTTTCAGCCATGTCTCTCTGGAACCCTGAAGGTCTGAAGGATCTCAGAGACTGGTCCATCCACGAGGACGTTGTCAGACTGCCCTCACCAGGTAATCTTTGAAGCTCTGGCAGGATGCTGTCTGGTACCGGCCATTAGAATGAATGGAAACCGTAACAACACAGAATTTTCCAGGAAAAGCCACTCCTAGCCTGTGTACAGCGATCGAAGAAGAAAAAAAAACTGTTGCTTCCTTTCTATAGTATGTATCCCAGGTCCAACGCATCACTGTGTCTGTCTGTTTGACTGCTTGTCTATCTGTCTGTCTGCTGTCTGTGTGGCAGATTGTTTGTCTATCTGTCTGTCTGTCTGCCTTTTGTCTGCCTATCTGTCTGTCTCTGTCCATCTGTCTAACTGTGTATCTCTCTGTCTCTCTGTCTGTTGCATCCGTGCGTGCACGCATTGAAAGGCTAACTGAACGTGAGCTTAACACTGATGTCTATGCACAGGAAAGAAATAGGCCTAATAGTAGTGTGAAGTGGTGAAACAGGAAATTTGCTCGTGAGTGATACATGCGTACAAACCGATCCACAAACACTTACACACACACACACACACACACACACACACACACACACACACACACACACACACACACACACGAACGCACACTTCCACACACTCGCACACTCACATAAAAGCGCGCATGGGCACGCTATACCTACGCGCGCGTGCACGCAATTCACACACACACACACATGCACGCACACACGTACGCACGCACGCTTATCCCAAAACTGGTTGGATCACGCTTACACGTTTGAATTAAAATATTGTCCACTGCAACGCTGGGTATGGTTGTCACGGATCCACTGAAAATAACCTGGAACAAAGAAAGTGTTATTCAAACATACATCACTGGTGGTTCATTTGATAATGGCGTGTGTGTGTGTGTGTGTGTGTGTGTGTGTGTGTGTGTGTGATTGGAGATACGTTTCATTGGGTAAAAGAGTGTCCGAAATTTATGACACTCGAATTAAGGTTCTTTCAAAGGGTGTTTGAAATCCAAGTCTGCTTTTAATTGTTGGAACATGGTCAGAGCCGGGTGGAGTTTTCGATTTTGTTTTTTTCAGGCAAAGGGATAAAGATGAGACAAGTCGCACGGCATCCCATTTGTTTCTTTATGCAACCATCAAATGCTTGCAATATCCTTACTGTCAGTTTTTGTTATTTGTCAACCTTCTGACTGTTTATTTGACGTTGAAAACTCGATTTGGCTTTGAAAGGCAAGTACTGTTTTATATATATATATATATATATATACATGTAAAAGGTAATTCTGTCTGTCTGTCTGTATGTTTGTTCCTCCCGCCGTGCCTGAGCCCTGGATGGATCTTCACCATATTTGGCAGGCATCTTCACTTAACCGATAAAAAGGTCTTGACAGGGCCCAATTTTCAAAAAAAGGGGGTAGTTTAAAATAAATAAATAAACATTTCTACCCTTGCACCAACAGGGATTCATGCTGAATGAAGTTGTTACACACACACACACGCGGAGCACGAAGGGACAGTAGGGCGGGAAGGGGGTAGAGAATGGGAGCGGGATGATGACTGACGGGAGCGGGACAACGGGGGCAGAAAGACAAAGGCGGGCTGCAAGCTTACACAGTGAGACTGAAGAGGAAACACAGGAGCGCCTTGCAGCCATGGATTCACGCTGAATGACGTTGTCACACACAAATGACGTCTTGGGGAAAAAAAAAAAAACGTACGTAATTACTAACAATGACGTATCAATGGGGCAGAAAGAGAGGGAAGGATGTCTTTATTCCGAGGATCCCCTTTGAACCAACATCCTACCCCATCGAGTTCAGGCGCCTACAGTTTCCATTGCGCCTGTGATTTGCCATGACCATCAACAAGGCACAAGGCCAGTCAATGGGGGTTGTTGGCCTGTTCCTTCAGGAGCCATGCTTCTCGCACGGACAGCTCTATGTCGGCTGTTCCCGGGTGGAAACAGCAAACAGCTGTTTGTGTGTACGCTCCAGAAGGAAATACAAGAAATGTTGTCTATCCAGCCGCTTTGAAGTAGACAATAGGCACAAAGCAAACAGGGCTTGCTGTGCCTCCTGCCACCCACTTGCTGGGCTGCCTGCCAGATCACTTGCTTGGACGCTTGCTGGACCGCTTAAAAGACCACTTGCTGGGACGCTTAAAAAGACCACTTGCTGGGACGCTTAAAAGACCACTTGCTGGGCTGCTTTATGAGACAAGAGCGGGAGAATGGGGCGGGAGCGGGTACAAACTACATCAATGCGGGTAAGCTAATATATATATATATATATATATATATATATTATCTGCCCTACCCCTAAAGGAGTCAAAATACTCATTCTTTTATTCTTTGTTTTGGCGTTAAACTTTATTTACCAAAATAAGAAAGAAAACAACAGAGGCAGACGTAGAAAAACAAACAGCAACATCAATGATGGGAGCAGTGACAACAAAAACAATGACAAACCACCACCACCGCCGCTACCAGTAGCAGCACAGTTCTACCCCCCCCCCCCCCCCCACACACACACACACACACACTATCCACCAGCAAAAGCAAAGGACGAACACATCAACAGGATAATGTATACGAAATACGATAAAAGTGAACGTTGCATTCACAAAGTTATCCAGCGTGTTTATGAAAATGCCACCAGCGGCCAACTATCGATGCATTCAATCTTGACGACACTGTTATATTTTCAGAGCACTTAGAAACGGGGCTAAAGAACGTTATGAAGCTGAAACAAAACAAAACACATGTAACGAAAAATGCTGAAAATGGTACAGACATGTATGACATGACTTTGGAGAGGTCTCCTTGCTGTTCAGCTGAAGCGGTGTGCGGTTAAAAACAAAATCACATCAACTCCCATCAGACTTACAAAACTTGAATCATTGATGACCAAAACCCAGAGGAGTGTCAGTCACTTTGTCATTAACGAACACACCATTGAGTGTTTGCACACACACACACACACACACACACACACACACACACACACACACACACACACACACACGCACACGCACGCACGCACGCACGCACGCACATTCAAAGTACTAATTTTTTACCACAAACAATTTTATTAGGAAACATTCTACACCCATGGATGCACTGACACGCGAAAATTGATAATAAAAGCCAAACTCTACCATCCATAAATAACTATTTTAAATGTATACGTTCACCTCTGGCTTAAGTTTCCTGTAAATTAGTTTCTCTTCCCAGTTTATGCTTTTCTCACCCCAATTAATATTCCGTTTTTGTGAATTCATTCCCAGGCTGACCATCACCTTGTTTCTTTAATCAGTTAGGACAGATGAAATTCTTATGTTGCTTATGTTTGCTTCCGCAATGAAATTTGCCAGCGATATTATGATCTCATCATTTCAGATGCAAGAATCGCTTCTAAAGAATGTCTTTCTGAGACAGGTAAAGAAAAAATATATATTTACTTCGTATTGGATCATACACATGGCAATGGAATGGGAAATGTTGTTCATCTCAGCTTCTTTACAACAAAGTACCCACAAATGATCTCTTTCTTGATCGTCAATAAGCCGTGCTTTGTTAGCATTTAATCCGATAAGTTATCATGTACAGTTTGGGGGGGGGGGGGGGGGGGAGGGGGGAGGGAGAGAGAGAGAGAGAGAGAGAGAGAGAGAGTTTACACAGTGGCAAAGATTGTACCTTATCTTCGCTGTCTTCGGAGTTGCAGGGCTGGAGAGTAAAGGTGATATGTGCCCACTGCCCCCATGTATTGATAAGAGTTTCTGTGTCCTGACGGCACTGCCGGAACACCTGAAGCTGACTGTCTCGTCCGTCGACGATGTAGTCAAAGGACACTGACAGAGGAGAGCGTCTGTCCAAAGAACACCCGGGCAATGTTGTCATCTCTATCATTTCTCGTCCGGTCTCGTCACAGTCCGCAGTTCCACACAGGGGAAATGCAGAAATGCCTGCAAGAAAGCAGAGAAAATTAGTGACATTTGTCTGGTATTTTCCCCTCTCCTTTTTTACCCGCTGTCTCATCTTCCTTGCCAGCCCAGTGGGCATTGTTCCCACTCTACTGGTTCCAGCTCCCCGCCTGAGCCACACACCCTGGCTGGTCCTGTGGCAGCCTCTACACCGCAGCCCGCAGAGAGTGATCAAGTCGTCATCAGACAACCCATCAGAAGACATCTTCGCTGCTGTTGAGTCACTTGAGTGGTGTTCGCTGGTGTCTGTTCCGATCCAGCATACCCAGGACTCCACTTAATAAACACCCTGCCTATGACAACTGCTTTGTGCTTAAAAAACGGGGGGGTATTGGTCTCCCTGAGTTAAAACCTTTGTTATATCTTTCAGATTTATCCCGCATTCGTAGGGCTGAAAGATCATATCATATAAATGGAGGGACATTCTTAACAGTGGTGTCTTCAAAGGCCTCTGGCTTGTACATGTGGTCCGGAAATTGCCTCAAAGTTTACAAAATATTACAAGTTTTTGGCTGATGTGTTTTGAAGCTTGAAAATATTTTATTGCAAATGTAGACCAAAATATGATGCCAAGCTTTTTCCAGAACCGTCAAGTTATGATAAACATCTCAAATTGAAAAAAAAAAAACCCGGCTGTTTTCAAAATGCTTAAAAAGCGAAAGTGCATACGATCTTTCTCTTCAGATTAAAAAAAAAAAGATAGTGGAGAGTTTTTTTTTTTTTGTACAGACATTTCAATCAAAATGTGCTGTCAGTATTCGTTTTCTTACCTTTGAGGTGGCTAGCTTGGCAATGACTGATTTTATAGATATGTCTGTCTCACTGTCAAATATAGGAAATGATTCTGCCTTCTGTTATAAGATTGGTTGCCAAATGCAAAGATTCAGAATTATATTTTGATCGTCGAGAATTTAAGACCTGAATGAAGCGATAAGTGGCACCTAAAGCTGTCACAGTCACAATTCATGGCAGGAAATCACGTTTTCTGTACGGACCGAAATGAATAAATGTAAACTTGAAACAGTTGCATTACAGAAAGCTGCACAAATCTTTGGGTACAAAAAAGTAGGGGATGTAAATAACGACAAATACAGCTTTGTGGTTTACATAATTGTGTAGACAGTATTGGCCAGATAATGTGGAAGTGTACACATTATCGACCTTTTTGAAATGTTTGCTGAATTTGTTAGAAAGAAATGTAATCCCCAGGTGATAACGCCTTACAGAGTCATTTATATGCGTATGCTTTGGCAGTCGATGTTGATTGTATTTTGTAAAGTCTTTATGATTATGGCAAAATGTTGTTTTTGAATGCAAAGTAGAAGGCAGCCTACCAGAAGGTAAAGTTTTCTTGAAAGTATTGAATTTTTGCAACAAAACTGAAACCACGAGTCTCATTTGAGCTTGAATCATGTTGATTTCAATACCAAAATGATTGGCACACAAGCTATTTTTTTTCTTAATAGTTTTTTAAAAATTTTTTTTTATATGACTTGCGTCACTTTTGATATATAAATGTAGATGTTAACAAAGTGATACAAGACGTGCAATAATACAAAGATGAAAGACTTTATTTCTTCTTCTTCTTCTTTCTTCTTCTTTCTTCTTCTTCTGTATAGTATACAAAATTCTTCGTTCATCGCCGAATGGATTTTTCTTGGCTTGACAGTTGCAAATAACGCATATAATAAAAAAAAAAAAAAAAAAAAAATCCTGTATTCCTAAGCACCTTGCATCTAACCTGCTGTATATGCCTGTCTGTCTGTCCACTCTATATTCTATATAATGTATGTCTGTTTTTGCCACTGTCTTTTTCCATATTTATCGTTCTCTTGACCTATATCATGTATAGTGCTTTGTATTCATAAATATTTTTTAAAAAAAAAACATTCTTTTTTGTAATGTGAAAATTTATCATCAGCTTTTTTTTTCTAACAGTTTATTCCATTTTTGTGATTTTCTCCTTTCTTTTGCAAAACGTTTAAAAAAAAAAAACGCACGCGCACACACACACACACACACACACACACACACACACAAACATCCAAACAAAGAACAAAACCACGTTGAACTTTTTCCCAACATTTCGACCTCTTGGTCTTCTTCCTCAGGGGACATTAATCGGAGCTAGTGTTTCTAAGAGGAACACTTTTCGAAACGCATCCGTGAAGTGTATAAAACATGACTGTGTTGTGCCAGTCCTCAGTGTGCAACACTTTTAGAAATTCATCCATTCAATGGGAGAAACTTGACTATGCAGTGCTGGTCTTCCGAAGCGCTGGTCTTCCTAAGGGAGATGATGCCAGTTTGATCACATAGAATGAACACACAGTACACGAGATGACAGGCAAAGGGTGGGCGGGATGAAAGGCATGGGGTTGGGGGGGGGGGGGGGGGGGGGGGGGGAGGGAGGGAGGGGCGACGATAACTAGGGGCGGTGGGGAGGGCGGAGAAATGATGTGCATACACAGACACACACAGAAAAACACAGACACACACACACACACGCGCGTACACTCACACTCACACTTTCGCGTGCTCACACACACACACACACACACATGCACACACACACACGCACGCACGCACGTACGCTCGCGTAGAGAGAGAGAGAGAGGGGGGGCGGGGGGAAGGGAATTTTCTAGCTTCACGACGCTTTCGGCTGCAGCATTGAAGTCAAGTAGACATAACGTGATATAATCATGTCTTGGGAGGAAAGGAAAGGGAAAACTACTGTCATCACACACACACACACACACACGCTTGCGTATGTTAAAACACGCGCACACACACACACACACACATATATATATATATATATATATATATATATAATGCTGAACAACTAAGCAGTGGGGGAAAACAAGTGCAGGTTAATAATTCTTCCATCATTATAGTAATGACTTGGCAAAGATTTGAAATTAAAAAAAAAAAAAAAAATTGAAAATGAAATAAATGGGAAAATGTATATCGTAAATATGAAAACCCCTTCACTAGCTGCATGAGGAAAACTATTGCAATCCCTCTCGAAGACAGATCTATATGTGTTGGCTGCTCCGAGGCCTTTCATCCGCTGGATCGGACTCATCAGGGAGACACAGCTGATTGTGTCTGTGCTCTTGGCGTCAGATAGAGACACACCACAGTCCATAATTCTGTGGTGTTCCAACCGCCAAGGGTTCGAAAAAGAATGCAACAGCACCCCCAAAGCAGCCAGCGAAAGGTAGTAGGATTAAACAAAACGAAAGTTTAGAGAGGAAAAAAGTTGTTGAAAACTAAAAACATTACCGAAACAGTATAAAATGTAAGGGACATCTTTGAGCTTATGCTTGAGGATCCATTTAAGGATGCAAGGGAGATCAAAAGATACGGAACAGTCTGAGTGGCCAGCTCTGTTGTTCACTAACCCAAGCATTGTCAGCGGCTAAGAATTGTGCAGAACAACCTTTCCTTGGATCTCCTAAGAGATGCAATCACCCACTGATTGACCAAAACAATAGTAATGACTTGGCAAAGATTTGAAATTTAAAAAAAAAAAAAAAAAAAAAAATGAAATAAATGGGAAAATGTATATCGTAAATATGAAAACCCCTTCACTAGCTGCATGAGGAAACTATTGCAATCCCTCTCGAGACAGATCTATATGTGTCGGCTGCTCCGAGGCCTTTCGTCCACTGGATCGGACTCATCAGGGAGACACAGCTGATTGTGTCTGTGCTCTTGGCGTCAGATAGAGACACACCACAGTCCATAATTCTGTGGTGTTTCCGACCGCCAAGGGTTCGAAAAAGAATGCAACAGCACCCCCAAGCAGCCAGCGAAAGGTAGTAGGATTAAACAAAACGAAAGTTTAGAGAGGAAAAAGTTGTTTGAAAACTAAAAACATTACCGCAAACAGTATAAAATGTAAGGGACATCTTTGAGCCTATGCTTGAGGATCCATTAAGGATGCAAGGGAGATCAAAAGATACGGAACAGTCTGAGTGGCCAGCTCTGTTGTTCACTAACCCAAGCATTGTCAGCGGCTAAGAATTGTGCAGAACAACCTTTCCTTGGATCTCCTAAGAGTCAGGGAGACACAGCTGATTGTGTCTGTGCTCTTGGCGTCAGATAGAGACACACCACAGTCCATAATTCTGTGGTGTCCGACCGCCAAGGGTTCGAAAAAGAATGCAACAGCACCCCCCCAAAGCAGCCAGCGAAAGGTAGTAGGATTAAACAAAACGAAAGTTTAGAGAGGAAAAAAAAGTTGTTGAAAACTAAAAACATTACCGAAACAGTATAAAAATGTAAGGGACAATCTTTGAGCCTATGCTTGAGATCCATTTAAGGATGCAAGGGAGATCAAAAGATACGGAACAGTCTGAGTGGCCAGCTCTGTTGTTCACTAACCCAAGCATTGTCAGCGGCTAAGAATTGTGCAGAACAACCTTTCCTTGGATCTCCTAAGAGATGCAATCACCCACTGATTGACCAAACAATATAATGCTGAACAACTAAGCAGTGGGGGAAAACAAGTGCAGGTTAACAATTCTTCCATCATTATAGTAAAAATAAAAAAAATAAAAAATATATATATATACTCTGTCTGTCTGTCTGTCTGTCTGTCTGTCTGTCTCTCTCTCTCTCCCGTGTCTGCCCCCTTCCGCCCCCAGCACACACACACACACACACACACACACACAGAGATTTTCGGCATGTTATGTGAAATGAGCGACAGCTCATGATGTGTTTTCCTTTTTTTTTCTTATTCATGATGGATCTTTTCCCAAAGTGGTGGCAGCCCTAAAAGGCCATATTAGGTCGGCTGGGCAGTGAGAATAAAGTACGATAACGCTTACCTTTTGATAGACGATTGTCCCAACCGCCGTGCACCCATGTGTTGTGTTGGTTATCGTCAACAGCTTGCATGCAAAAAAATTGCTCGAAGTCACAGCTGTATCGACCAGGGCGGCAGCAGACTTCTTGGCACCTGCACACAACTGGGGGGGGGGGGGGGGGGGGGGGACAAAACACACGCACTTCATATGCGCGCAGCACACAACAACACGGCATAACATCACTAAATAATGCAACACAACACGACACACAAATTCAACAATGCAATAGAGCACAAGGTAGATGGCTGTGTAATGTAGACTTAAAGACTGTGTATTGCGACCCATTTTACGTCATGACCATTGTGAGGTTATTAGATTCAGTGACTGAAAAGTGACACTTCCATATAACGCTTGCACATTTTCAACTATCACGATGCCATCGTACAGCGCGTGAATGTTTCAAACCATCACCATTAATAGAATAGATGTTAAAAAAATCATTTTATGCAAGTATTGTGAAAA
>JADBJO010003434.1:80000-185000 GCA_016801955.1 Conus betulinus | reverse complement strand
GGTCAAGGGTGTTGTTGATGATTGAAAGGGGAAGATGTAGCTTCTTTAAGCAGAAGATACAACTTTTCCTCCTGGAAAAAAAAGGGGTGATTTGTTGTCAGGATTCATGAAGGAAGATGCCTGCTTAACGTCAGTATACAAGTGTGATGTTTACTGTTGCGAGTGGGGCACTGACATCGTTGAAGGCTGGACTCCAGTACCATGATTCGATGGAGGGAGGAAGGAAAAGAGAACGAAACACAGAAGAGCGAAATTTTTTTTTTTTTTTTTTTTTTTTTTAATGAGGAGAAAGCATAACCACACAGTGGGCTTGTGACATTTAGCTCTATAAAAAAAAAAAAAGGAAACAGAATAAAAGCATCCGATACCAAAATTTGCACCCAGATCGACGAAACCTGTGACTGTTCCTACTTTGTTTTAATTTTCTATAATGCTATTTGTCTTGATGAATAAGACTTAATAGGTCGAAATGTGCTATGTTTTGTCATCTGTTCCTTCGTTTGGCAGTATTTTTTTTTTTTTTTTTTTTTTGCTCTCGTTTCTGATATCTATTTTTTTTTTTTACAGACTGTCTACATATTGTAGTATGATTTAGGCGTGATGGGCGGTTGTCAATAATATGGCACATAGAACGTTACTAATATATATTCTTTTTCATAACTAACTTCACCTTTGACATAAAGGAGCTGGGCATAATATGAAAGGTTCTGACGCTTTTATCTGGTGGCATATATGAGCATTTATCTTCACAGAAATTAATGCAAATGACTGAGTTCAGATCATTCTAATGACTACTTGACGCTTTCCTACAAAAAAAATCTAATCTATAATGAAATTTAAATGTTAGCGAATCGCCAAGAAAAACGTGGACAAACGAGTCACAAGACAAAACACGACGCGTTTTGACCTCTTAGGTTTTCTTCAGGCAAGATACAAATAGGACAATGAAAATGAACGAGCAATCAGTTATCTTCAATCACTTCAGCGCAAGTAGGCGTTGAATGAAAACGAGGCTGTCAGAAGGGAGATAATGTGTGAGTCAAGGTAGTAATGATGATAAAATATATATTACTGATAGGAATACTGATAATGGTCAAAATACTGAAAAAATAAATAAAGACAGGATTACTACTACTTTTGGTGATAATAAGACATAGCAGTTGCAGTATGGGAGAAAGCAGAATGGGTTAGAAATAATCTATAATGATAAATTATGTTTCATGATATATCGTCTGCAAACGTTTTATATAAAATTTTAGGAAACATGGTCAATTTTGTAAATATTGAGAGTAATATGGACTAATGATGGGAATTTGAGGGACGCCTTGACCAGCAGATAGACTGCAAGATTCAGGTTTGAAAGAAAAAAAAGCATATTTTTTCTTTCCTTTTTGACAGATATAGAAATGCATTTTAAAGTGCTATCAGTTAGGCCATATGTTTTTAAAGTAGAAGCAACAGTCAACAACATCAAATGCTTTTATGAAGTTGGATATACGACAGGCATAGTTTTGTCATCGTTTGTGTAACTAAGCCACTGGTTGACTAGGTTCGTTAATGTGTTGAGGTTAAAATGGTTTATCCCAGAAGCCAGACTGGTTTTAAATGATACAAAACGAAACAATAATCATAAATTCTTAAAACATTGGAATTATTATCTACTAATAACACAGGTGATAACACTTGAGAAGACAGAAAATAAAAATGCAAGACATAACACAAATCTTTCAGACTCATCTGAACGTGTTTGGAACAGAGGGCAGAAAGTGTCATTGACACTCATCTGAACGTGTTTGGAACAGAGGGCAGGAAGTGTCGTTCACACTCATCTGAACGTGTTTCGGAACAGAGGGCAGGAAGTGTCGTTCACACTCATCTGAACGTGTTTGGAACAGAGGGCAGGAAGTGTCGTTCACACTCATCTGAACGTGTTTGGAACAGAGGGCAGGAAGTGTCGTTCACACTCATCTGAACGTGTTTGGAACAGAGGGCAGGAAGTGTCATTGACACTCATCTGAACGTGTTTCGAACAGGGGGCAGGAGAGTCGTTCACACTCATCTGAACGTGTTTCAAACAGGGGGCAGGAAGTGTCATGTCATTGACTCTCATCTGAACGTGTTTCAAACAGGGGGCAGAAAGTGTCATTGACACTCATCTAAAACGTGTTTGGAACAGAGGGCAGAAAGTGTCATTGACACTCATCTGAACGTGTTTCGAACAGAGGGCAGGAAGTGCCGTTCACACTCATCTGAACGTGTTTCGAACAGAGGGCAGGAAGTGTCGTTCACACCCATCTGAACGTGTTTCAAACAGAGGGGCAGGAAGTGTCATTGACACTCATCTGAACGTGTTTCAGACAGAAGAAAAAAGAAGAGTAAATAAAGCGAAGTAATACAGTAAAAAGTGAAAAAGTCAATTTGTCTGCTTACCAAACCCCCTTTCCTCTCTTCTCTCCTCCAAACAAAATGAAAGGATGAAAGCAAGTTAATTAAAAAAAAAAAAAAATTATGATTTTGTCGGACTCCCTTTCTGCTTTGGAGGCCATTGCTAACCGTAACCTCAAATGACCTCAACTGCTGAAATTATTTGAACTATACACTTCTCTGAGATCTGCTGGATACGGCATAGTTTTTTGCTTGGGTTTCTATGCATATGGGCATTCGAGGCAATGAGGCGATAAATCAACTTGTCAAGAGTGCCACAAAGAAAGAGCTAGCTGGAGGAGGGGGGGGGGGGATGACGAGGCAAGGATTAGAAATCATGGAGGAGGGGGGGGGGGGGGGGGGGGGGGGGGGGGGGGGGAGAGAGAGAGACAAGGAAGACGAAAGGAGGATGGGGATGGGGAGTGGGGCTTGTCGAAGAGCCGTAACCAAGAATTGATGTCATGTTTATTTTCAATCATTGAATTGTAATAACAAAATTAACGGTAACTATTACAAAAACAGTCGCCATCATCATTATTACCATTATCATCGTCGTCGTCGTCGTCGTCGTCATCATCATCATCATCATCATCATCATCATCATCATCATCATCATAACAACGATAACTGTGGAAGGGGGTGGGTGGAAATGGAAGGGGACGGGGCATGAAAGTGAAGAGGCGCTTGGATAGCTTAGGGGAGGGAAAAGAGAAAGTGAGGAGAAAGAGTAAGGGAGGGATATTGTAGAGAGGGAGAAGATAGTGGACTCCAATAACGACGCTCACACTCTGTCGCTCGACTCTCCATCTCACAGAGTCACAGAGACCCCCCCCCCCCCCCCCCACCCAGTCAGCTGTTACGCTGTAATCCCAGGGGACAGCGTCCAAGTGACCAAAGGTACGAACGAACGAACGAAATTTTATCTTACCAGGGTAATGAGATAAGCAATACAAATGCTTTTTCCACCCAGCCCTGGGATAGGGGGAACTTAGAAGGTGGAAAACGGGAGGAAAGGGGCACAGTAGGGAAGAGGGGGGTTGGGAGGGGGGGGAGGGGGCGAGCAGGAAGGGGAAGGAAAAGTGCCATGGATGGGGAGGGAGAGTGGACTATCATGTGTCGCGAACCTCATCTCATGGGTCTCCATCTCAGCTGCACCCTAGTATCCCAGGGGATGTGATTATTGTGCCCAATATTGTTTGAAAAAGGAGAGGAGTGAGGGTATTGATGAGGGACGGCTGGAGGGGGACAAGATTCGAAGGAATTGGTGGGAGATTGATTGATTGATCATCTTTATTTCCAAGGGTAACAGATAAACAAATGTGTGCGTGCGTGCGCGCGCGCGCGCGCGCGTGTGTGTATGTGTGTGTGTGTGTGTGTGTGTGTGTGTGTTTTACATCCGGCCCTTGACCCGCTGTGAGACAAAGAGTAACTAGCAACTAACTAAGCATAATTAGCTACTAAAACTTACGAACAAACATAGGCCTTACGTCTTTCGGAAAAAAAATACAGGGAAAACATGGATGAGTTGTTCTCTCCATCAACATCGACCCCAGAGAAGCACCGTCCCCACCTGCCTTTAGAGAGCAGTCCTGTACCACCCTTGGAGGCCTGCGCTGTGTTGACGATGGGTACAGGCACGCGCAGGACACTCCATTAAGATATCAAGGGACATAACTGCTCCTGAACAGAGGTAAATCAGACTACAGGATGCAACTCATAACAGCCTTAAAGTAGCATCCCCATGGGTGTACCACCGCCCGTATTTCATGACTGCAGAGCCCACCGGCGAAAAACACCACCCTCCAGCTGTCGAGCACACCCCACAGACCCAACCACCCCTGCCCACGGACAGATGAAGACAGTGCCACTCCAGACACAGCCAAGCTTTCGCCATACGGTCTTATGTGCCCTCAAGAGAGAATCCAAAGTTGTAGTCTTTCCCACTGTCAACAGGACTTTCCCTGTGGTCAGTGGGTCACCGGCGAAAAACACCACCCTCCAGCTGCCGAGCACACCCCACAGACCCCACCACCCCTGCCCACGGACAGATGAAGACAGTGCCACTCCAGACACAGCCAAGCTTTCGCCATACGGTCGTATGTGCCCTCAAGAGGGAATCCAAAGAGCAAGACTGAAAGAGAGAGAGAGAGAGGAGAGAGACTTAAATGATTTTTTCTCCAGTATTGGTATACTACTTATGGTTTTTACTGATAACAATGCATCAGTAACAGCAGTAGGCTTACTCACGAGAGAGGAGAGAGAGATTGGGGAAGGGGATTGAAGAGAGAGCTATGCGGAGGTGTAGAGGAAGGGAGAGAGGTTATAACATTCCTGTTTTTACAATCGTAACAGCAACAACAATGCGTCCAATAAAGTCATATATTACATACATTTTCATGATGTATTTTACAATGCATTGGCAAGAATAACACACCCTCGTACCAGCCACAAATGCGTACAGGCAAAGAGCGAAAAACATTTTACCCAGGTGCTGGGAGCAAGTGCACACTTGCAGACAAACACTGTCCCCACTTGCGCGCATTTAGACAGTGTGTGGGACCAGAGTTGGAGGCCAAGCGTTGACAAACATGTTGCCAAGGGTAATGGCTTTTGCATGTGTGAGTGTCCAGGATGAGATAACTAGGTCCAAACCAAAAGATTCAAAGTAAAACACACAGGAGTGACAGCCAATTTCATAACAGCCTTAACAGGGGAATAAACAATCACAGTACCTGCCAAATTAGTTAAACAAAAAAACGAGCACGTGCAACCCACACATTCTAACAAGCGGCTGACACCACCCTCCACTGCCGTATGCCACCAACATACACAAGTAGACACAACAGAAAGTTTAAAGCAGAACACACATCAAACTGCCCAGAGACTAAAAAAGAGAGAGAGACATGCTTACATTTTTTTTCCTAAAGAGAGTTCAGCAACCACTTTTTAACGCAACTCAACTTAACAAAAAAAACTACAATTTCTTTCAAAAAATCACGTCTTCTCAAAAAAAAACAATCAAACACAACAAAATCATCCACAAAAAACCACATTCAACTAAAAACAAATAAAAAATTCCATTCAACACCACAATCACAAAAAACATCACAACAAACGGTTATTATGCCCTCAAGAGGGATCAAAAGGAAACAAGACTGAAAGAGAGAGAGAGAGAGAAGAGAGAAACAGACTAACAGATTTCAGATACTGATTATATGGTTTTTATTATAACCAATTCACAAAACCAACAACATTTCAACTGACCACAAACTCAGAAGAGATTACAAGACGATCTAGAGAGAAGATATTCACTGGTCACAGTGATGGATGGAGAGAGAGAGAGAGCTATGCGGAGTGACAGAAGAGAGCTATGCGGAGGGGGAGAGGAGGGAGAGAGGTTATAACATTCCTGTTTTTACAATATTAACAACTACACTGCTAGGGTGTTAATTATTCAACAACAATGCGTCAAAAAAATCAGTATTTTACATCACAAACCATTACATTTTTTACATCATTTCAACAAACATGTATGTATTTACAATGCATGAATGAAATAAACAATTCTGGAACCAGTGGCCAAATAGCGGCAATGCATTCAACAAACCAATATTATAACATTTATTATTATGTGGTGCGTGCGTGGTGCATGCGTGCGTGCGTGCGTGCGTGTGTGTGTGTGCGCGCGCGCGCACGCGCTGTGTGTGTGTGTGCGCGCGCGCGTGCTCGAGTTTGTGTGTGAGTGTGCATGTGTGGGTGTTCGGGGAGAGAGAGAGAGAGGGGGATAGAGAATAACGTCCTCTGTTTTTGTATTGGTAGATGAGCACGTGAGAGGCTGGCAGACCGGAAACACAGGGGGAACAACTCTTGTAGATTTGAAATTTAGTTAAGGATGTGCACGTGCGGAACTACTTTGATGGTGATTCGCATTCAACGGAAGTGTGAGCCTTCGTAAGAGTGAGAAAGTTTAAAGCAAACACACGTAAGTTTTACTAAAAATGATGAAATTGCCAACTTGAATCAATTAGCTGAAAGGGAAATAAGGCACCAGAACGACTCGGAAAGCCAAATAAAAATGCCACCTCGAATAGCTGGAGTTCGGAACGTTTGAACTTAAGTTTACAAATACTCATGTATCATATCATCTTGGTAAAAGTGACAGGACAAACGTCACAAACACAGTCCCCCATCTAGGTTCCCCTTGCCTGTAATGATACTGATTTGTGTTGCTGTGGTTTCTTTCACTCACGTAGTGACGAACGGATGCTGTGCATACATGCGAGCTCAGCGGAAATGCGGCTCGCTGCTGCTTGCTTTCCGTAGAGTGTCGACAATCATCAAGTTGATTATTCTGACCTTTTTTTTTTTTTTTTTAAATCCCGCCATTAAAGCAACCATACTCTCAACTTCGGGGAAGGTCTTCTTCTTCTCTCCTAAAATACTGGTTCACTCAAAAAACCAGTAGGTCACCAGCGTGCAAGGTGCATGCAATGTGTAACCTGGATACCAACGGTCAAAGTGGCCTCTTCCGAAAGTTGGTGATAGGATTTTACATGTGTGCAAGATGTTGTGCGTGGGTTCACTCACGGAACCTCGGTTTAAACTATATTGTAGTCTCATGGGGAATGGAGTCAAAACCAATGTAAACTCCGAGGGAAAAATCCTCCTGTACCGAAACGGCCAGCAGGCTGAGATGCAAACCCGCAACCGCAAGATTATGTGTCTGATGCTTTACCAACTGAGTTATACTGGCTTGTTAAGTGTTTACTAAAGGTCAGGGCAAACAAGAGCAAACGAACTCCAGCAGTTCGACACATGGGCTTGAAGAGGACGGATCTCTAGCTTATACAGTTATAGTTAGTTCAGAAACTAGGCTAGGCCATGCTCTGGGGTGCTACTGACACAGAACTAGAGCCTCCAGTACACAGGAGACCATTTTGCCATAGCACTGTGACTGAACAGCTGTAGACGGTTTTAATGGCAAGGACGGCTTTGACAGTATCTCTAGTGGACTGGACTCAGGAACTTTAACACTGACAGAGTGATAGAGAGTCAAACCTAGAAGTTGGTCCCATTAAAAGAGCTTAGGAAAAATCCTGACACACACACAACACACACACACACACACACACACACACACACACACACACACACACACACACACACACACACACACACACACAACAACAAAAAAACAACCCAACAACAAAACCAACCAAGCCAGTGTCTAGACTGACCCAGAAAGGTAATATTGTGTGTGTGTGTGTGTGTGTGTGTGTGTGTGTGTGTGTGTGTGTGTGTGTGTGTGAGTGCTTTAGCATCAACACACTCATAATATTTCACATCTTTAAACAAAGTTTTGTGATATTAGATGTGTAGTGTGTGTGTGTTTGAGAGAGAGAGAGAGGGATGAGGGAGTTAATGGGGATGGGGGAGGGGGGAGGACTTCATGTAGCTTATGAATGTGTAGTGGTGGGGGTGGGGTGGAGCGACAGTTAGTGTGGTGGAAGGAATTCATATATGTGTGTGGGCTGGAATTCAGTTGTTTTAAGTTTTACCAGCTAACAAAACCGAGAGCATTTAATTTAAAAATGTTCAGCCTTGGAACTTTGGAAGATTTTTACAGTCTCTGGTCCGGAGATCCTTGTACTACAGTGTGCGGGATTTAGATGCAAGATATCTGACAGGTCTCAAGATTCTTTTTTTTTTTTTTTTTTTTTTTGCTACAAATTTGCACACATACTTGACGTATCACTGGAACAACCCTTATTTAGTCAGAGTAAAATGCACAATTTCCTTTATCACTATTGGGGTGCCACCTGTCATCAAGTCACAAGTTTCTGACCTAGGCATGTCATGGCATGTCATTGCAACCCCTAACCTCCACCTCTTTCCTGCCCTCTCTTTCCCCCTTTCTTTCTGAGTACAAAATATTAGCCACCATCAAAGTAGGCAGTCTTGGTGGTATTTTGTCTACCTTAAACTCTAGACTCTTTTTTATTGCAAGCATACCTTTGTTAACTTGTGCTAATGTGTCGATTGATTCAAGTCTGATATGTGAAAAAAATGAGCTCAACTGAAAGTGACCGTGACGAGGAGGCGCATAAGTGTGGCACAAGCGACGAGTCTTTTGTTGGAAGCGACAGCGACGAAAGTGAAATCGGTAAGTGGACAGAACTTACAAAGTTTGAGTACTTTGATATTGGACCTTGTCACCCATTGCTGTTGGAGAGACTTTAGAAGTTTGTGGTATGCCACTAAGGGGAGGTGGAGGTGGAGGTAAGGTGGTGGTGGGTGTCAAATTGCATGAGAGTACTAAGACTATTCCAGGCTAAATCAAGCCAGGGAATCTGAATTCTTTTTTATTGCGAATGTTCTTAACACTGCTAAAACAAAGTAAAAGTAAAAGGAGGGTAAAACATATTTTTCTTTTTAGATCATATATCTGTCTTGTCTTTAGTTTGAGTCATTCATGTTCAAACACAATGCGTGTCAGCGTTGCATTGTGGGCATGGATCTTATCAAGAAATAGTTTAGTTGTAATCATATAGTTATATTTTGGTAATATTATGATGCGCACTCTGTCTGTTCTTACAGAAAGTATACATAAAGCTGCTGAATTCTTGATATTATTCAGTTTCAATCTTCACTGTAATTACTGAATTAGTGAAAGAAAAAAACTTATAGGCAAATTAAATTTTTTTACAGTAAAGTTTTGATATTCTTTTCATTCATGAATAAAACAAATGTAATGAACATAAAAGTGAAACGAAATAATCATAACGTTTTCCACTGTTTGTCATTCAGAATCTGATGCTGAAGACAGTGGCACTGAAGAGGAAGAAGAGGAAGGTGGAGCTGCCCCTGTGGGAGGGTTGTGGTTGCCAGTCATTGGCGAGGATGCCGGACCTGATCCTGTCCCTTCACTGCTGTTCCTGGCCCCAAGCATGCCCCTCCTCCTGACGCCAGACCCCTGGATTATGTGAACCTTTTCTTCACTCTACATTTCTTCCAGCATCTGGTCACAGAGACCAACCGGTATGCAGAACAGTGGATTGCTGATCATCAACTTGATCAAGATTATCTACGCAACCACCCAAGACATAGGGTCCACATGTGGTTTAGGCAAGGCCCCAACTGTCGAGGAAATGAAAGCCTTCTTAGGTATTGTGCTGAACATGGGTTTAGTGCAAAAAACCAACATTGAAGCGTATTGGGACTCGTATCACAAGAGTCAGGAAACACCTTGGTTCACAAAACATTTCAACCATGACCGCTTTCAGCTACTGCTGAAGTTTCTGCACTTTGCAGATAACAACAGTATACCAGACCAGCAGGACCCTGGGTACAAACTCTACAAATACAGTATCTGATTGACCATTTCAATCACACATTTTTACTCCATTATCACCCAGACATGGAGATCTGCCTGGATGAAAGTATGATAGGATATAAAGGCAAGACTCCACATCTGCAGCAGTTCCTGCCAAATAAAAGGCATGCAGATTTTGGCATCAAACTGTGGTGCCTCTCAGATAGCACCAATGGCTATCTTTGTAGATTTGAGGTCTGCAAAAGGAGTCCACAACCCTGGAGATGTGGCTAATCAGCATGGAGCCACCTACACTCTCGTGATGCGGCTGATGCGGGCAGCGGGCTTTTTGAACAGGGGACACCATCTCTGCCTGGACAACTACTTTAGTTCACCTATATTGTTCCAGGCCCTCTATGCCAGCAGACCACAGCTACAGGAACTGTGAGGACCCACAGGAGAGGCCTTCCCCAGGATGCCATCAGAAGAAGGGTGAGAAACCATCAGGTCACGGAGAGACGGAAAGGACCCATGCTCTGTGTGGCCTACCAAGATGGGGGGGGAGAAAACCTGTTCTCCTGTCAACAGCTGCCCGTGCTGGATTTACTGAGGTCCAGAAGAGAAGGGGCAACAGAGTACAGAGGCCAAAAGTTGTTGCCATGTACAACAGGTCAATGGGAGGAGTGGACCTTGGTGATGCCAAGCTATACATGTACCTGACTGACAGGAAAAAAAAATGAAATGGACTTCAAAGGTGGCCTTCTCTTTGTTTGGAAGAGCTGTCCTGAACAGCTACCTGCTGTACAAGCTAAACACTAGTGACACCCCCATGCTGTCCAGGTACCACTTCACGATTTCTGTGGTGGAGGGCCTGGCAGAGACTACTACCCGCCTCAGAAAGTTGTGCTCCAAAGGCGGACAGCTGCTGAAATCAGAGCTGCCAGGGACAACTCCCAAGCCCCACAGGCCCTACCACCTCAGGCAGGTCCAGCTCATCCCCTGGAAGGCCATGATCTGATCAAGCTGCCAGTGGGAAGGAAGAGGAACTGTGTGGCAGGTCATGCCGTTCGTGTTCGTTCTGGCTGGCATGCAGTGGTTGTGATGTGGGGCTCTGCCCTGAGTGTTTTGCTGCCTACCACAAGAGGCCAAGACACTAGTCCTCTTTCTCAACAGTGTACAATATGTTTTTTTTTTTTTTTTTTTTTTTTTTTTTTTTTTTTTTTTTTTTTTTTTTTTTTTTGCGTGTGCTTATTTTGTATTTTGATTCTGTGATCGGCGAATTTAAAAGGACACACTCTCGAATCACATCGACAGATCGAAATATCTTAGTGTCAACATAAGAAATGACCTCAACATGTAACGAGAGTCACCAACAAGGCCAGCAGCATAGCAGGCTTCCTGAAAAGAAATCTGAAGATGTCCAACAAAACCACCAAAACCAAATACTTACCTAACCCTTGTATGCCCACACCTGGAGTATTGCTCATCAGTTTGGAGCCCATACAAAGTAGGCCAAAAGAAAAAGATCGAAATGGTGCAAAGAAGAGCAGCATGTTATGTATTCAATGACTATAGTTGGATCAGCAGCGTAACATGCTGCAAGAACTAGGATGGGATGGAACCCCTTGAATCATGGTAAAACAGACAGAGGCTAACCTTCATGTACAAGACTTCATGGCACTGTGGACATACCTCCAGACAAATTCCTCAAGAAAGGATCCACCAAAACAAGATCAAATCACCGACACAAATTTGCTCACCTCGGCACCTCCTCTGACCCATGCAAGTTCAGTTTCTTCTTCCCGTCAACCATTCCCGCCTGGAACTCCCTGCCTGCAACAGCAGCAGAGGCTCCCTCCTTAGTATCGCTCAAGAGGGAGTTCATCAGAATCCCAGATTAGACCCTTCCCCAACTAGCCTTATGGTAAATGAAGGATAGGGTTGGGCCGGTCCAGGTCTTGACCTGGGGGTCACTACGGTTACCGATAAGCCTCTCCAGATCTGAGACACCAGGTTAGGCTAGTTAGGTCACCGTTTTTTTTTTTTTTTTTTTTTTTTTTGCCTGCCGCAACACGCTGCCCCGGAGCTGAACTCAGGGGTGTGTGCAGTTGGGGTGCTGAGGCTACTTTAGACCCTCTGCTATCTTTTTGTTGTCCCTCATAGATCTATTTTCTTTTCATCTGACACTACGACACCACCTCTGCGCACACAGGTCAATAATAGTCGATGATGATGGCTGACCTTCCAAATTGAATGTTGAAGGAATTGTGACATTACAAATACTATGGAAAACTTTTTTGATCACATGTACATAAACTTCATTGGACACATCTTCAAAGATGTATACCTTCAACTACGTTGCAGGTACAGTTTTTTTGATTACATTTATCAAAATCTACATCATCTCTAGTTTTCAAAAATATACATAGGTTTACGTATCAACTGATAATTTAATAAGTGTACAAGAGCCCTAAAAATGACTAGGGGTAGTATTTACTGTTCGTCCTTTGATTTTAAGTGCATTTCTTTATACTATTATAAACAGCAGTGTGAGGGTTAACTTTTATCCGTTAAATGGACAGAATTCCTATTTTTAGGATCTGTGAGTAAATGCATGTTTACATGTATGCATTTAAGCATCATAAGCATGTCTGTCATGGGGGAAGGTGGGGGTGGGGTGTGTGTGGCAGAGGGGACTTAACTTGATGTGTGTGTCTATTAATATATTATGTTTGCTTGCACAACACTATTGATATTACCACTACTACTAGTACTACCAAATAAAGTGATGGTAATATAAAATCTGATGTCTGTCTGTCTCTTGTTTTCGCACAAGTATTGAAATGAGTGCACGTGTATTTGGGGAGACGGGAGAGGCCATCTGAAGAAACGGGAGAGGGGCGGGGGTTGTATTTGCATGTGTGTCCTGTGTGTGTGTGTGCGCGCGCGTGTGTGTGTGTGTGTGTGTGTGTGCGCGTGCGTGCGTGCGTGCGTGCGTGCGTGCATGCGTGCGTGCGTGTGTGTGTGTGCGTGTGTGGTGTGTGTGTGGACAATTTAACCATCAGCCAACTAATCTTCAAAACTGAAAGATCTCAAGATCGAAACTGCAGTAGTACTATTAGTATTACTAGTATATTAACTTTACTTGCATGCGCGCCGAGTATTGTATCTTCCCTACACTTACAGTGGAATGTTATTCATTATCTTTCATTATGAATATAAAGAGGTGACTTACATCTGTGCTTACCACGTATACTACAGAAGGATGGAGGAGGCAACGTGGGAAGATCGTAAGGAACGCTGCCTCAGTCTGCGAAGCAGTCAAGGTCGGCCGCTGAAGGTGGTGCGCGAGATGTACCTGCGTCCTGACGTGCCATGCTTCAGTCCCCTGTGCCTCGTAGGCTGTGCGCCCCACAGCGGTGAGTCACTCACTGAGTTTCAGTTTCCAGTTTCATCAAGGAGGCGTCACTGCGTGTGGACTAGTCCATATACGCTACATCACATCCGCTAAGTTTTGAGACCACACTACGCATGATTTGAAGCTGATGGATTTAGTGAATTAACAACAAAGATGAGACAATTATTGAAGAAGAGGGTCTCGTGGCTACGACTCAGCAGATGTCTGACCTAAGCATTAGCCCAACGCACTGGTCAGACATTGAGTGCCTACATACCATTTTTTGTGTGTGTGTGTGTGTGGTGGATGTACACCTGTGTGTATGATGTGTGGGCATGGGCCCATGTGCGTGCGTGGCGCGCGTGTGTGCGCGCGTGTATGTGCGCGCGCAGGCATGTGCAGGCATGTGTACGCGGTGTGTGTGTGTGTGTGTGTGTGTGTGTGTGTGCTGTGCTGTGCAGAAGTGCGTGTGCATATGTGTGTGCGTGTGCATGTGTGTGTGTGTAATTTGTGGGTTTGCGTGAGCACACATATCTGCATATAGGCTGTATATGTACACATGTCTACCTGTGTGTGTGTGTGTGTGTGTGTGTGTGTGCACTCGTGTGTGTGTCAGTGTGTGTGTGTGTGTGTGTGTGTGTGTGTGTGCTGTGACTGCATATGTGAATGTTCAGAAGATGACTTGGGAAAAAGAACAAGACCATCAAATACAGCATATAAGTGCACACGCTTACACTCGCATGCACACACACACACACTCACTGAGCGTGGTGATTTTCTGCACGACTGGGTGCCTGTGATGGTGCAGAGAGCTGGAATAGTGGAAATGATTAGCTTTTTGAATTCTGTGTCGACTATTCCTTCAAAATGAAAAAAAAAAATTTAAGTAGGAACGCTGCCGGTTCACTTGGACAAACGAATTACAAGACAAAACATGACACGTTTCAACCACATAGGTCTTCTTCAGGCAGGATAAACAACATTCAGGACAATAAAAATGAAGAATGAGCAATCGCTTATCTTCTGAAATTTGGCGCATGATGAACTCTAAGTGTTCCTTCAAATTCTGTGTTGATTGGCAGAATAAGAACACAGTCTATTCAGTATATTACAGGTATAAAACAAGATGTACACACTCTGGTTTTAAGTAAATCTGTCTCTAGCATCTTCATGGGTGATTATACCAAGTGGCAGTTAAACTCTAAATTAACAGTGCTGAATGTCGCCATAGAATTCACATTGCAATCATGTTTTATGCTTGATGACAATGATGCATCTGAAAACAAAATTATCAATGGTGATCAGACACTAGTATGATCTTAGTTCTAACATTTCTAATTCAAGATTAACAATTTGCATGCGTTTGGTTATTTTCTTCTCTTAGTAGATAAATAGTTGTTCATGTGATTGTAAGGATGTATTTTGTGCACTGTATTAACTAAAGGAGAGTGAAAAAGAATCATTCCAGAAACTGAAATTTTTAGGAAATTTTGTCAGATAACGAAACATGTCTCAAAATATAACTACACTACTGTGTTCCTTAGCTTCCTAGGTGTGTTCTGGTCTTCCCTCCACTGAAAAAAGAAAGGAAAAAAGGAACTGTTACAGCTTTTGGTGTTTTAAACTTAGTGATAATTTTTGAATGGTTTGAAGAGCTCCATCAGTCCATGTCAGATGTACTGTACACAAAGTTTACCAGTTTAAACTACATAACCAGCTTTCACACAGTGTTGACAGTTCTTTTTTTTTGTGTCTTCCTGTCCCCCTGGGTGTGTGTGTGTGTGTGTGTACATGTGTGTGTGTGTGTGTGTGTGTGTGTGTGTGTGTGTGTGTGTAGTGTGTGTGTGTGTGTGTGTGTGTGTGTGTGTGTGTGTGTGTATGTGTGTGTGTGTGTGTGTGTGTGTGTGTGTGTGTGTGTGTGTGTGTGTAGAGACAGTCACAACAAATGAACGCAAACACAGAGTCAGTTGCATCTAAGCTATTGATTCTGTGTTTACATTCATTTATCTTGATTCTCACTTGTTTTTTTTTTTTTTACTAGCTTTCTTTTTTGTTTCTTTCAAATGCTGACACCTATACATACTGGCAACTAAACATGCGGATGAAATGTTCTGTGATAACTATCATGAAGTCACAGTCACGGAGACACATTGCTGGCGAGTGGGATGGTTCTGTGATAATTAGTGTAAATCTGCACATGTGCCTAGTTGGCGAATGCAATGGTGGTTCTTTGATAATCATAATGAATTCAGACATTGACAGTTGGTGAGTGGGATGTTTGTTCTGTGAACAGTCGCTGCCTGAATCAGTGACCTGCCTGTTGAAAACTTTCTGATGAGTGATGTATGTATTAACTTTTTAGAAATCTAACAGGAGAGGGGAATAAAAAAAAAAAAGGGGACAAATATAAACATACAATTTTTATTTATTCATAGTGCACAGACTCTGGTTTTACTTTATCAGAAAAGTCAGCCAAAGGTCTGCCAAAGCTTGGTACCTTTCGTTCCTGAATGAGAGAGAAGTATTTTTCTAAACCAGTCACGCTAATCTTATTTAATTGCTAAGGCTACCTGAGCAGTGGCTGAGTTTGAGACTTGATATAAAGAAACGTAATTTGAGTACCCACCACTGAATATAGCTTACTGATCCAGAATGTGGTGCCTGTGCCGTCGAACTGTTAGAGAAGTTTCTTTGAATTTCATGTGATTTGTTATATAACAAATAATAATCATGAGCTAAACATATCTGGATGAACATTTTCAGAAGCTGTGCTGCCAAAAGATGCCAACCATTATATCGTTCCGGACTGCCCTGTGGCCAAGTATTACCTGGAGCTGTTTGAGCTGCCAGACATTCAGGGTGTGGTCTTCACACAGACAGCTGCACACTATGTATGTCTTGTCTTGTCTATCACCTTTATTTACAATACATACATTGACATGTCTTGTCTTGCCTGTCACCTTATTTGCATACATTGATCATGACTTTTTCTTTTGATGGTGGATGGAATAGTTTGAAAAAGGTGACAGTACACTGCTTTATTTTTTTTTGTTTTTTGTGTTTCTCGAAGTCTTGTTCCATTTGTCACCTTTAATTGCGTCCATTGATCATGACTTTTTCTTCTGTTTATGGATGGAATAGTGTGAAAAGGGTGACAGTACACTGCTTTTTTTTTTTTTTTTTTTTTTAATATTGTTTCTCTTTGAAAAAAAAAAGGGGGAAAAAAGGGAAAAAGTAGTACGTGAATGAGCATGTGCATGCGTGTCATCACACTGTATTCTCAAGTATAGAAATGTGTATTTGTGAGCAAGAAAAGGTTAAACATAATTCCATCATAATTGTATGTACTAGAGTCTTGTATGCAAGTGTGTGACAAATATGCAAGAAATTGTGAGATTGAGAAGCAAAATGTGCAAGATGCATGCATGCAAGGTACGCAAGCAAATGTGAGACTCTTATATGTATATAATGACTGAATTGAATAGTCAGTGATTTGCTTTAACTTTGGCCTGGTGTAATGCTGGTAAAGAATGATGTTCTGTGTTAGGATAAGGGAAAAAGTCACACACTTTGTTGTTGAGCAGATGTCTTGCATTTGTCAATGAGCGATTGCCTTCCATCATCCATTTTGTCAATCGGCAATTGTCTTTCATCATCCATTTTGTCTGTCAGCCATTTTCTTTTGTCATCCATTTTGTCAACCGGCAATTATCTTTCATCATCATTTTATCAGCCATTTTTATCTGTCAGCATCCGTTTTGTCTTTTTGGCAATTGTCTTTTTATCAATTTTGTCAGCAATTATCTTCTTTATCATCCATTTTAATCAGCAATGTATTATCTTTCATCATCCGTTTTGTCATTTGGCAATTGTCTTTCATTATCCATTTTGTCAGCGAAATAATTGTCTTTATTATCCATTTTGTCATTTGCAAATGTCTTTCATCGTCCATTTTGTCAGACGACAAATGTCTTGAATCACCCATTTTATAAATCAGTCAATGCATTGTCCATTTCATCATTCAGTTTTGTCAGTCAGAAAGTGTCTTGCTTCATTCATTTTGTCAATCAGAAAGTGTCTTGCTTCATTCATTTTGTCAATCAGAAAGTGTCTTGCTTCATTCATTTTGTCAATCAGAAAGTGTCTTTCGCCATCCATTTTGTCACTGAATCAGAAAGTGTCTTGCATCATCCATTCTACCAGTCAGCATCAGAAAGTGCCTTGCATCATCCATTCTACCAGTCAGCATCAGAAAGTGTCTTGCTTCATCCATTCTACCAGTCAGCATCAGAAAGTGTCGTGCATCATCCATTCTACCAGTCAGCATCAGAAAGTGCCTTGTTTCATCCATTCTACCAGTCAGCATCAGAAAGTGCCTTGCATCATCCATTCTACCAGTCAGCATCAAAAAGTGTCTTGCATCATCCATTCTACCAGTCAGCAATTGTCTTGTGTCATTCTTGTCACCTATCAAGGAGTGTCTTACATTATGCTTATTACCAATCTGAATCAGCAAGTCCTTAATCATCCATTTTACTGATCACCTAGTGCCTTACGTCAGATATGCGTACAGCGGCAGAGAAAAAGATTTTAAAATCAATCTTAAATGATTTGTAGGGGTGTTCATTGAAAATTCCTAGCGCTGATGTTGATGTTTGGAATCTTGTGTGACCAGGTGCAGCACGAAGGCAGTCGTCGACTGGCTGAGAGGTTGAGGCGTCTGGTTCAGACCCCCGGTGCTGGGTGCGTTCTCTTGTGTAATGAGTTCCAGAGGTATTCTCACTGCCTGCAGGATCCCCAGGAGTCTGTTGCCCAATGGCAGGCCAGGTGTGACTCATTCACTTATTGTGTTCAGTCTCATGAGTTTATGTGTGATCAATGTGCGAACAGATCTTCAAAAGTTTAAAGTACTGTATCTGCCAAACATGAACAAATGAATCACAAGACAAAACATGACGCATTGACCTCATAGGTCTTCTTCAGGTAAGATAAACAACACTTGAGACAATGAAAATGAATAACAAGCAATTGCATATTTCTTCAAATTCAGCACACGCCTTGTTCAGAAGATGGGTGCCAAATTTGATAAGTAATTGTTTGTTCTTCATTTTCATTGTCCTGAGTGTTGTTTCTCTTGCCTGAGGAAGACCTATGAGTTTGAAACAGGTGGTGTTTTGTCTTGTGATTCGTTTGTTCATGTTTGGCAGATATAGTTAGTACTTAAACCTTTTAAGATATGTTTAGATTTCTGTAAGCAGTCGCTTCACTTTGCAACAATGATGTCAGAAAGTTCCTGTCATTTTGCATGTTTATTTGGAACATTACAATTTGCTTTTGTTTCTGTTAATGTGTGTGTGTGTATGTGCAGGCTTGCATACGTATATGTTTATGAGTGTATTCATGTCTTAGTCTGTGATGGTTTTACTTTCAGTTTTTTGTCTGTAAAGGAGTTAACATATTTCAAGTCTACATGGTAATGCGTCACTTTTGCTCTGTAGACTTGTGTGGATAGAATGCAGAGAAAAGAGCAGTTTGGTAGCCTGTGCCTGTGGTTATATGCATACACAATTTTTTTTTGCACTACATGCAGATATGTTCAACGGAAGGAAAGGAAACCCAAGAAGCAGGATAGGTGTGGGCTTGACATGGTTACTGAAAAAAGCTGAGATTAGTGCTTAAAAGTCCTGAACATGTATGGCTAGATATTACTGACAACCAGTTCCAGATATTTGCCAAAGTGACACAAAAGTGTTCCATGTCTGGTTTATTCACACTTCTTAAAAAGTGTTTATGATAACTCCGCCGAACAACCTGAACAAATGAATCACAAAACAATTGGTTTGCCCATGTTGTTTGAACACTTGTTAACCTTTGTTTAGATCTCTGCCTGCTGTAGCCTCACTTTGCAACTGACTATTCACGTTTGACAAATTAGCAAAGGCCTTTCAGTAGCCTGACCTGTACATGTTTTGGATGAGAGTGTTATGCGTTTTTTTTTCATTGGGTGTGTTGGAAGTCATTGAGTCCTGTATCTAGCTGTGGACTTCACAAACAGCTCGGTCCTAGGAATGGAGTCTTTGGAATCCATTGTATCCAGAATGGATTCATCGTTAGCATCACTAAGCTTGAAGTAGGAAATTTTTTCACAAAGCAATACTGATATGTCCTGACAGAAGTGTCTAATTGTCAGCATGGTGTCTTGTCGCAGGTCGACGTTCAAGGCGGCCGAATGGCTCTTCGATCACCTGGCTGGTCAGATCCCAGTTGTTATGGTTACAGAGAGTGAACAGGTGAGTACAACATTTTTGTTTTCCCTTCTGTTTGTTTTCAGGGGTTTTACAGTCTGGGCAAGTAGATAAGGTCCTTCCACAGCTGTGGCCTTGCAGAAGAAAGTCTTGTCTCGCACACACACACACACACAACACACACACACACACACACACACACACACACACACACACACACACACACACACACACACACACACACTGAACACACCACCACCACACCACCCAAAATGTACTTGAATACAATTGTGTATATGATTTCATAGCACAATAGATGAACTAGTGACAAGTAAAAATTAAATGTGCCATGATGTCAGCAATTTTCTGCAGTTTAGTGGATGGACTGAACAGAGTGTAGACCCCACTGGGGGTCCCCATGTTGTGTGGTGGATGGATTGGACAAAATGTGTTGATCTGAAAGACCCTACTGGGGACCCTGCTGTTTGGGGATTTCCTGGACAAATGTTTTGCTGTTTGGATGGGTGCTGGGTTCATTACGGAGTTGAATTCATGACTTGCACACAGGGGAATCCCTGCAAGGCAAGACGGTGTTTTTAGTCCTGTCTCTCCCTCAGCCGGGGACTACCAGACAGTTGAGGGGATGGTTGTCAGATTTAGTGGAGCTCTTTGTCAGGTCTGTAGCTAGGTATAGCTCCATTCGGAGGTCTCTTGCAGCAGAAGTCACACTGGGGAACCCATGCAGCATTGACATATGTTGTGTACTGATTTACCTTTTGTGGGATCAGTATGTAGGAACAAATGATGACGGTGTATTAAAGGGGAGGCAAACATGTTGGAAACTCTTCATTGCTGGAGAGTGGTGGTGGTGCTTCCTCAAACCTACATGTTGCAGGGCTGTCTGGCTGAGCATTGCGGACACATGTCACGGTCAGGATTTTGCTCTAAATCACTATGTATTCCATGTAAGCGTTTTGATGCCTAGCATAAGTTTGTTCCAGCATTTGATGTTTAACTGATAATTAATCAAAAGAACCCCCCCCCCCCCCCTACTTCCAATCATTTCCTTTTTTTTAAAATTCTTTCAGTAACATCATTCACAGTCTTCAAATATGTGACCTTCCCCTTGGCTGACGTCACCTTCTCACTCACCCGTGACTCTGTCTTTGCATCAGGGTGGTCCTCCAAAACAGTTCCATTTCTTCCATTTTAATCTATCTGCTTGGGAACCACCAGGCATGTACCTTGATGGCCATATGAAAAAAAAAGAAGGTAAATCAACCTTCAGCCACAAAAAATCTTCTCAAAACAACCTGATTGTGCCTGTCTGTAAAACCACGTCTCCCTTTTCTTTGTGTTTTTGAAAAATCAGCTGTCAGATAATAGAAATTCTCAAAACAATCTGATTGTGGCTGTCAATAAATTTTAGACTCCCTTTTCTTTTTTTTTGTTTTCATTTGATGCCCAGGATGCGGAGGCCTACAGGAATGAGAAGATGGGGGTGCTGACGGTGAGCTTCCAGCAGTACATTGCGGAGTTCTGGGCGGGTCATCAGGCCGTTCAGGACCTGTATTCTGCCCTGGCTGAGGCTGCTGCTGCCAGCAAAGAGGGTGGGTGGTGACCCTTGTGTGTGTATGGGGGGGGGGGGGGGGGGGGGGGGCATGGCTGAGTGGTGTATGTGTTTTTTGGGGTGGTGGACAATTACTGATGTGTAATGTGTCATGCATGTTTTGGGAATGTTGTGTGATGTGTGGGTATATCTGTTTTGGTGTTGGTTTCAGTGGACAAGCAGTGCAGTGGCCACTTGCCTCAAGCAGTGCTAGAGGAAGGGCTGAAGACAGGTCGCTTTGTCACCGGTCGACTCCATGTCAATCGCTTTAACGCCAGTTCTGAGGCCTTTGTTGCTCGCTCTGGGTATGTGTACAGTGTTGGTCTTGTCAGCATCCTTATTTTTATAGTATGTCTGCCAAATGTGCCAGTTACTACTTAGGCATGAATAGTTTCGCCAGTATAAAAGTTAGAACTTCTTAGGATTGTCTGTATACAAATTCTTTTTTGGAAGTGTCACAATTCTTGTTCTCCAAGAGTGCTTAATTTTAGTAGTGCATTTCATTTATTGTGTGTTAGAAGTTGCATGTGAGTACTGCGTCTCCATGCAGGAGAGGCATGCACACTTTCTAAAAATAGCTGCACTATTGTATACAACCAAGCAGAAACATTTTTCTGTCTAGATCAACCAGTGACCTTTTTTTTTGTTGCATTGAAAGCCAGTTTGCAGTCACCATAGAAAATCTTCTCAAAATGAAGAGATCTATCAGTTGATGGGAAAACTAATGACATGCATGTCAAATGAAACTGCCAATAAAAAAAAAGTTCAAGGACTATCCGGGTTCGTACAGAGCCCTGGAAGTCTGGAAAAAATATGGAAAAATGAAAAAATCATTTCCAGGGCTGGAAAAGTCTTGGAATTTTGTAATTTGTGGCCATGGGTCTGGAAAAGTCCTCGAATTTTGTAAAAGCTGTGCAAACTTTTTCATGATGTCAAATTTCGCTTTAAGTTTCTTTACAAAAACATTGAAATAGGAATAAAAACAGAAATTAAATCACGCACAATGATCGCGGTTTTCAGATTTCCTCTGGCCGGAGGTTTAGCAGACTACATTTTTTTTTCTGCAGAGTAGCTCCCCTTTACTGTGAAAAGCATTGCACATGCGCAGTTGGTACCATTGCTTAACTTTCCTTTCGAGTCAGCAGCGTTGCGAGGGAAAATAGTGTCGAAGTATTAAAGAAAACATGGGAAAATGTGTGTTTAGCCTAGCCTGGCTAGACAATACAAATTATCGCAATTGGATTGCTCCTGCTTCCAATGGATGCAAGACAAAAGCACGGTGCCTGCTGTGCAAGAAAGACTTCGACATCGGGAACATGGGCGAAGCTGCTCTGAAAAGCCACGCAGGCAGGCAAGAAACATCAAGAAATGATGCAGCTTTCAGACAAAACGACTCGGACTCCAACAACGACCGTGACTGATTATTTTCGGCCCAAGGAGTGTGAAAGGAGATTTTTTTTTACTTCAGTATGGGATGCGATCATGCATTGAATGGGGTGGGGGTGGGGGGGTAGAGAAAATCAAAGGGCCCAAGGGCGATACACTGGCCTATTTTTAGACACATACATACATACACTCTCTCTCTCTCTCTCTCTCTCTCTCTCTCTCTCTCTCTCTCTCTCTCTCTCTCTCTCTCTCTCTCTCTCATCCAAAAATTTCAAAATTTAAATACGAAATTGAATAGAGAGCATATTGGCTTGTAAGTACTCAGCCGTGTTGAACATCCAAATTAAAAGAAAGGACAGTTGAGAGGCTGCGAGGCCTAGTGTCCTAACTACCTGATCTGACCTGACCTGACCATATCTCTTAAACACACTCACACAAACAAACACACACACACACACACACACACACTGTCTGTCTCTTACACTCCTACACAAACACACACGCCCTCGTGCACACACACACACACACACACACACACACACACACACACCGTCTCTCTCTCTCACGTACATAGACACACACACTGTCTCTCTCTTTTCTCTCTCTCTCTCTCTCTCACACTGTCTCTGTCTATCTCTATCTGTCTCTGTCTGTCTGTCTCTGTGTCTCTGACTTTTTCATGCATGTGTGTACGCGCACACACACACTAGATTTTTTTGGTAAGTATTGAATGCCCTGCTATCATTAAATCAGTTCTTTTCTCATGTGTTTAGCATGGTAATCACATACAGAGGTGCATGCACACACACATTCTGGGGTCTGGAAAAATTATGAAAAGCCTGGAAAAAGTATGGAATTTTGTTTGGTCACATCCGTGGGAAACCCTGGTCACACTATGTAAAACAGTACCCATGCATTGGGAGTTAAAACGTGGGAATTCACCTTGCCTGTTGTAAAATCTGCTAAAAAGTGCTACAGGCAAGACACCAAAAATTTTGAGGTTGCTAGTGTGATTGAGCATCTGCCACCAAAAGGCCACATTTTGTGCCATGCAGCTTACACTCTGTCCTCAAGATTTTATTGTGTCTGAGACTTAATTTTTGAAAATTGTCTTCAAACTTTTTTTGAACCTTCGAGCTTGTGAAAATGTCACTGAGAAGCTTTATTTTTCTTTTTATTTGAAAAGCTTTTTAAGGTGGCGCATGGCGTGCAAAATCGTTTATTTTTGTTTCTCAGCTTTGATACAAGGTACACTTATAAAATTTGGCACACAGTTGCAGTATCTAGGCAGTAGTCTGCCTATTTTTTTTTTTGAGTCAATCTGACAAAAATGACAGGGTTTATTGGATGCTCTCTCATTTTTTTTACACTAACGTTTTTGGGACAGCTACTGGTACAATACCAAGGCTCCACTTCCTTAGTTATTGTTATAAAGTAGACAAACATGGTCAAAAAACACACAATAAAAACCCATTTCAGTTTTCTGAAAAATTTATTACTATTTTTCACTGGGGGTTGAAAAGTTGTTATTTTTTCTTTCATCATAAACCTTTACACATTCACACTTAGCATTATAACCACCATAGTTAGAGTCTTCTAATATGTCTTATTGTGTTCAGCAGCCCATTATTACATGCACACACCAAGTTTCATTTGAATATCTGCATTAAAACTGAAGATATAGTGTTCCTCAACAAGCACGTGGCAGTGAAAATCAGCATTTTGAGAAATCGGGCCGGAAAGTATATGTCAATTATGTGCAAAAGTTATTTTTCATATAATGCTATCCCAGTATTTTTCCTGCTTACTTTATCCATTTATGTGCACTATCTGACTGTTTTCCAGCCTTTCTGTAGATTTTAGAAGGCACCAGCACCATAAACCTCCCCTTCCCGTCCTTGTCGAGCCTCCCTCTCTTGTCGGTCTGCAGCCTCTATTGTTTTTCGGCAGGCTTTGGCCTTTTCATAAGTCTTCCTGGTTGCTGACTGCACCCTCTTGGTATCTGCCTTTTTTTCACAAAGTCCTCTGTAAAGACATGGTCTGGTACATCACCTCCCCACAGGCCTTGCACTTCACTGTCAGGTGAACAGCAAACCCCATCTGGCGAGACGCGTCTTCGCATAACTGCACCTAAAAACAAAATAAAAATCAGAATAAATATCTCTGAAATCAAGTGTTGGTGTGCGCATGTGTGTGTGTGTGTGTGTGCACGCACATGTGTGTGCGTGTGCGCGCGTGCATGTATGTGCAAACACACACACACACACACACTTACCTAGCAACAACTACACACACACACACACACACACACACACAGTGAACTGAAAAACACACATAAAAGCACACACACTCCCATCCCCCCACAACCCCCCTCCCTTCACATACACACTTACACAGCAACCACACACACACACACACAACAAACAACAACAACAACCACACATGCAACAACACTCACCACACAGAAATTCTCTCTTCCCCCCCCCCCTCCCCCCCAACAAAACAACTCATACACAGCCCCACCACCTATACACACACACACACAACAACAACAACAACACACAAACAGCCACACACATGCTTGCACACAACAACAACAACACACACACACAGTGATACACCACACTCACACACACAGAGCAGGCTTGGCCCACAACCGCCACACACAACTTGCAGAGTAGATTCTAAAATTAGATGCTGTTCATGATGAGAGAAGAAGACAACCAAACTGAAAAAGATAAACAAAACACAATCCCTCACCTTCTTTTTGCACTTGGGACACTTGTAACCATCGAACAGAGCATTCAGTGTTTTGATGTCCACGATCACATTCCCCTCCATAGTCCGTTCTTCTTCTGTTCGTGTCGGGGGGTGGGGGTGGGGGGGGGGGGGGGGGGAGAGGTGAAGAGGGGGGTGGAGACAAAGGCCGTTTTCTCCCCAAACTTTCCAGTTTTACAGACGATCTGATAGGCTTGTTTGTATCGGGTCGCGACGGCCCAGGCTGTGGTTCAGGCGCAGTTTCTGCAGGTTTTTTCTTTGCAGCAATCCTTTTCCGGCCTCTTCTTCTTTTCCTTTGCCAAACTGGTGCTTGGTTGACCACTTTCGTGCAGGCATTTTGTTGATCAGCTGTCAAAATCGATGATGGCTGCCGAAATGACGCCGTGTTTGCTCAGGTCGGAAAGTGCCGAAGTGATCTTCGGGCGATCTCGGCAAGCGATCACGCAGGAAGCACGCGCAGTGCAGGAGGCTATTAGCCAATGAAATTGCTCGTTTCAGATATCGACCTTCACCTCTGTGTAATGTCGTTTGTCATTGGTCAAATTGTGGAAGGGGCTACCTCTTTTTTTTAGCTTCGTGTGTCGCTGGAAACCCTTATTTGCATAAGATTCTGACGTCAGAATCTAGGTCAAATCACTAGCTTTACAACGAGCCATGGCATGGCGGGGTCCGTTTCATAGAACTTGCAGTAACTAGGGCTTGAAGCTTGCTAATTTTCACTTTTAGGTTTGTTTTTTTTGACATTTCATAGACACACCTAGGTTATAAAATGATTTATTTCTCACACAAAACATAATACTTATGCAAAATAAACATCACAGGTGTGATCTAGAGAGATTATAGGGGGCTTTCCCACCAAGAACCCAAAACACATTCTGAAACGATTTTGACACATTTTTTTCATGCCATGCGCCACCTTAAGCACAAGCAGTGCCATATGTGCATAGTGCCAAGACAAACACCGTGTTTTCACTGGTTTAACTTTGGTCTAAGTCAGGAGCTTCATTCATGCTGGCTGTGTACTAGTCAGTGCTTAATGCATGATGGAAAATTACCAACAGGCCTGCATGACTGGTAGGAGGCTGAGGAGAGGGGGGGGAGGGGTGGGGAGGTAAATGATGCTGGGGATTTCTGGTAGGCAGACTGTGAATGGATGAAATGTAAGCAGGTTAATTATTACTTCAAAAAAAGTGTGAATTGCTCTGAAATTTGAAAACTATTACTCCTGATGAGAGAGAGAGAGAGAAAGAAAGAAAAGAAAGAAGAAAGAAAGAAAGCCTGGTTAGAAGAGGAATTGTTAACAATGTCAATGGTCGCAGTCCAACTGCAACCTTATCACATGTCTTGTCAACTGAGCTGTTAAGGCATCCGATAGACATTCATCTTTGGCATGGTATAAAACAGATTCTGTGTCATGATGCTGAGTGATACATGCTGGATGTATTGGTGCTTCTGTAACCCATGGAACACCGATTGAGACTACAGAAGCTTGAGTGTGCAAGTTTGACTTCTCTTTCTTTCTCCTTCTCTATAAGTCATACCTGGGAGTTTCAAACTTTATCTTATTCCCTCTCTCTCTCTCTCTTTCTCTTTCTCCCCCCCCCCCCCCCTCACCCCCCATCTCTCTCTCTCTCTTACAAGCTGCTTACTGTTTTTCTGCATCTCTTTCCTTGTCCCTTTTTGTCAGAAATTCCTCAGCATGAAAGGGTCAACTGTACATAGGATATGGAAGGATGTGGGTAACATAGCGTCCGATATGTACTCCTTTCTGATTTCTTACAGGTCATCAGGGGTAGTGTCATCTTCTGAGTTTGGTTCGTTTTTTTTTATCATGTGATCTCGACTTTGTATATCTTGATATATATATATATATATATATATATATATATATACACACACATCAAGGTATATATATATATTTTTTTTTTCTGTATTGTTACGTCTTTTGTTTTTGTTTTTCCTTTCATTTTTTTTTTTTTGTTTGTCTTACAGAGTTGATCTAACGGATGAGAGCGGATCTGACATTCTAGTGGTGGGCAGCAAAGATCGTAACCGAGCAGTCCACAGCGATGACGTGGTGGTGGAGATCTTTCCCAAATCACAGTGGCGTGTGCGATCCCCTGGCAGTCAACATTGCTGAGGAAAAAATGAATGGAAGGTGGGTGTGGTGGGGGATCAAGATGGGATAAGGGGGTTTCAGGAAATGACGTGTGTGTGGATGAGTTGGAGGAGGCAGGGGAGGGAATGAGTAGGGGCAGGAGCAGGAGGTTTGGGTTGGGGATGGTAGGATAGCTCAGTATGCCCCTGTGGCTGTGCTGTTATTGTCACCTGTAGGGATCTCAGTAGTGATGTCATTCATAAGGTAGATAGAACAGGTACAACATTAGACCACGAAAGTGAGAACAGGTACAGCATTAGACCACGAAAGTGACAGAGAGCAGTCCGGTGTCATCTCCACTGTGAGGAAATCTGATTAGAGCTATTTTGCTTTATAACAAAGGTCTGTGAAAGAGGTTGGAAGGTGGTCTAGTAAAGGACATTGACAAAACAAAGGTTTTGGGTGTTTGTGTTAGGTTATAACTTTTTTTGATGACTTGTATTACGTTTTTTTTTTTTTTTTTTTTTTTTTTGTATTAGATATTCTGTCTAATGTCCGCTTGGTTTTGTTTTGTCTTTTTCATACTTGCTAATTTTTTTGATAGCTTGAAGTAGTCTGTATTGTGACTGGTTTTGTTTTTTATCTGTTGTATACTATGTTTGCTTGTTCTTTAAGTTCATGCAATCTGTTCAGTTCTATGGTGATGATTTTTTTTTAAAGGTGTCATGTTTTATTTGAAAAAAGAAAGTGTATTGTGAAGATTTTTTGTTTTTTGCTTTATTCTGTTATGTTAGCTGGGAGTTAGGCTGAAAGAAAGATGGATAGATAAATAGACAACCCAAGCATATATGGTTGGACAATTGGACTGATACAGAAAGACACACACAGATTATTATCAGTATATATTTATAGCATATGTTACTTGTTCTCTTTTATGCAGTTTATTTCCCCTCCCTCCTCTGAACACTTCTTCCCCTTGTCTTCATCTTCCCCTTTCTTCCTATGGCTGTTCCATGGCAAAAGAAAGAAAAAAGTCTTCTTGTCTTTGCGAATATAGTTTGTAATAATGACGCCTTGCAGTGTCAGACTCCACATCTTTTTTTTGTATCACAATTATTCTGTTCCTCTGTTTTCTCTCTTTTTATATATATATATTTTTTTTACTGCTTGTGCTATGATTTGACAGTATTTTTTGAAAGTTATGAGGACTGTAGGAAAGGTGATCACGAGCGAGTGCCTGTGCTTATGTGGTTGCAAGTGTGTGCATGTGTTGGTGTGAAGGGAGAGATGGTGAGAACTGCCAAGTGCTTTGCTTGTGGCATAGCCTGCTACAATTTTGTTTACTTTGCAAGGCTGCCACACCTTGTGGTGAAATACTATGCCGGAAAAGTAGACTTGTACTGTCCAGAAAAAAATGGCCAAAGTTGGTAAGGAGAAGAAGACAAAGCAAAGAAGACAGTTCGCTGAAGGCAATCGCAATTTTGCTGCTTCAACAGCTGGTTTCATTGTTGGCCATTTTGATTTTCGTAGATCATGTCAATTCCATACAATAACTTATGAGTTTCTGTCTTCCTAGTCTGCCACATGCCGTCTACAAAGCTAAGTGTGACTGACATTGCTATTGAGTCTGACTTGTCAGATATGGACGATGCTACAGAGATGGTTTCAAAACCAAAACCTTCAGGGGGAAAAAAAATTAACTTCAGTGGTATCACAAACGAGTGCTGTGCTCAAACTTGGAATGCTGGGGAAAAAAAAAAGAAAAAAAGAGAAAAAGAAAGATTAAAAAAAAAAAAAAAGCTGCCCCAAACCAGAAAACTCAACTTCAGTGATACCAGATCCGAGCACTATGCATAAAACTACTCCTGAAATGTCAAAATGTTGTGCTTTGTGTTTTTTGAGGCCTGGGCAGCTCTGATGGTTTCTCTGTGTGTGTGTGTGTGTGTGTGTGTGTGTGTGTGTGTGTGTGTGTGTGTGTTTTTCACATTGCTGATTAAGTGATATTTTAGAAAGCTGGTTTTTTTTTCTAAGCGTTTGGAGCTTGCTTGAAAAATTTCAAAGCACTGCGTAAGTAATGACTGTTACTACTGTCATTGTTATCAACGGTTGAAGGATTTTTTCAAAGCTGTTTGAGAAAGGTGCGACTGTACTCTAACTGTAGGCCTGTCTGACTGTGTCCACAGATCAGACAGAGAAAGAAGAGGAGGAGGAGGAGGAGAGAGAGGAGAAGAGTGACAGCAGGGAAGATAAAACGGCTGCCGACTGGCCGAGTGGTGGGGATTCTTCGCAGGCAGTGGAGGGACTACGTGGTCAGTCTGTCTTCTGATGAGGTGAGGGATGCACACACATGCATGAACACTTACACACACACACACATCATAAACACTTTCTCAGACACACACACACACACACACACACACACACAAACACACTCTCGTCTAATATCACGATTAGTGGAAAGACGTTAAATGAATGACACACACACACACACACACACACACACACTCGCTCACACATTCAACACATACACACACACACGTACATGCAGACACACACACAACATGCACATGCACACACACTCGCATGCGTGCACATACACACACATACACTCACACTCAAACACATACTTACACACACACACTTGCACACTTACATGTACATACACACTCACACACGCGGGCGTGCACACACACACACACACACACACACACACACACACACACACACACACTCACACACACACACACACACACACACACACACACACACTTTGAAGATGAATATGTGGCCCCCAAAGACCTGAAAAGAATAGTTGTATCATCACAAATAGTTACAAAACTTATTATTTCTCACATAGAGGTTGGTTCACCCACCACATTCAGTGAGATGCTGAGCACGTGAACATTGCCAGTTGGAGCCAGAACATGCTAGACGTAAGATGTAGAAACGATTGTCTGTTATGAGAATTTAATGATTCAAGTGTATATTAATGAATTTCATAGGCATTTAGGAACATCAGGTCAGTCATCTTTTGTCCTTTTTTCTTAATTAAGGAAAATTTCGTAACCTGATCGTTGAAAGCCCTTCCAGAGGCTTTAATTGAACATAAGCCTACTTTGATTGCTGCTTTCAGTCTTGGCACCCACTGGTCGCTTTCAGTTTCAGCACAGTACACCTGGGGCCTGTTAGTGCCAGCCATGTCCAGTTCGGGACCCTGAGAGTGGCTCCCTACACGGAGGCAGCTCCCAGTCTGCTGATAGTTGAGATGAGATGAAGAATTTGATCATGACTTCAAGTGTGAAGTGGTAGAAACAGTTGGACTCTGTCAAGAGTCAAACTGATTCAGGCACTCCTGACCTCCAGAAAGACGACCAAGATAGGCTGGAGAACTCTCCTTGGGTCCAAGGATTTCTGAGAAAACACCTGACTTCCAGAGGCAGGATAAACAAACATCCAAGGAACAAAAAGTCCGCAGAAGAAAAAAATTTGCGCACTGCTTAATCACTTTGAGTCTGGTACTGATCCAGTTTTTCTGATCCATCTTTCCATGCTTCTGTTCAAGGGTTGCTGCCCATAGTTGTTATGATGTAACGCAGCGCTTCTGCATGCATTAATCAGACCAGTTCAGTGGGGGGCAAATGTGTAGGTGAACGTGATTCATTCAGCCATATTTCTGGCTGTGTATGATGCACAGGCTTTGTGTTCTGGGGGGAAATGCGAAGTCTTGCGTGTCATGAATTGTGAACTGGAGTGCAGAAAGGCGTTGTTATCAACTGTTGAAGATGGGAGTGGGCTGAAAAGACTTCAAAAGTGAGCAATTTCAGTCGCAGTATTTGACATATTTTCAGAAATTTTAAAAAGACATGGTGTTAGTTCCACCAGACCATTCAGACAAACAGATTACATAACAAGTAACAATGCATTTTGACCTCTTGGGTCTTCTTCAGGCAAAAAAAAAAAACAAGGTAGGCAGGCAAACAAGATGCAGAATGGCATGTTGTTACTTGTTTGCTTTGTTGAAGAGAACTGAACTGCATTGATTGGGCTTTTGATAGCATTCTGTGAGTGCATGCACTATAAGAAGAAGTATGTTGATGCTTCAAGAGCACTGGACTGCAATCCGAACAACCTAATTTCTTGGTTGGATTTATGGTTGCCCCTCCCGGATCCTCTTTTCTTTTTTTTTTTTTAAAATTAAAACGGACACTGACAGATTTTGTTTTGACAGTGTGATGACTGAGATAAGTAAAGTATGCTTTGTGGTTGGCTTGGATGTAAATGACAAGAAATTAGATGTACAATAATTACGATCACAATAAAGGATGCATTTTTATTACCAAGTAATATGTACGGCTGTTGAGACAAATACTGATTGAAAAAAAAAAAAAATTAATTAAGTGTGCATGCCTCTGTGAGTGTGTGTGTGTGTGTGTGTGTGTGTGTGTGTGTGTGTGTGTGTGTGTGTGTGTGTGTGTGTGTGCATGTGTGAGAGTGTGTGTGTGTGTGTGTGTGTGTGTGTGTGTGTGTGTTTTGGGGCCCCCGGGAAAGGGCTAGTTATTTTCCTTTTTATCTCTATATGTATAATTACGTCAGAAATGTGCTAACAAAACTAAGAGTTGGTGTTTAAGGCACTGCCTGTCATCAGTGTACACATAGCATAAGGGATTCTAGAACAATATGTTGTCTATTTTGTCAGTCTGAAAGAAATTCGTAGTATGCTCTAGTATCCCACTCTTTCTCTAATCTGAAGATTCAATCATCTTAACCAGAATACGATAATGAACCTCACCATTTTTGATCTGGCATCAACAGTTAAGGCCGTTTTGTTTAAAATAGTATAATAAAATTACAAAGCTTTAAGATGATTGCATGCATGCATGTAAGAGCAAAGTGGACAGAAAATATCACTGTCTTACATTAAAGATGTGTGATTTCTGTTCTTTGCCTTGCTATTCTAAATGCTAAATGATCGTAAAATTATGCAAGACTTACCTGTAAGTTGTGGTTTAATTGAGATTATGTAGATTATAGTGAAGGAAAGGAGCATTCACATGATTTTCCAATCCCAGGAATATTGCCAGTTTTTAGGCCTGGTTGACCTCATAGTGCAGACTACTTAAGGGTGGGGTTGAGAAATATCAGAGCTGTGAAGGGAGGGCATATACATGCTCCTTCTCATCACTACACACTAATACTGTAAATTAAGCTACAGCTTACAGATAGATTTTATTTGATTTCATAGTCATTTCTCAGGGCTTCTGATAATGCAGAAAAAATGTGTACTGTATGCATTAAAACGGGGCGAGAACCCCATTGTATGTGTGTCAAACGCATTCCTGGGGACTGCTTGACACCCAGGGACTCCTTGACATTTTGGGGAAGAACAGATAAGAAACACAGGTAACGACAGCATCCAACATCGTAGCCTCTGACTTGTCATCTGCTACAATGCAAGAGTAGCTTTCCTTGCTGTTTTTTTTTCCACAACCCAATTCAGTCTCACCGGAAAGAGACCCCTTTGGCCTGATTCCAAAATGTCTTTGACAGACTGGTTAAAATCATCGTCGGAAAAAAAAAAAAGAAAAAAAAAAAAAAAAGGGGGGTGGGGGTGGGGGAGGGGCAGAGGAGTGGGATAATGAAGATTGTGAACCCACACCATGGAGTACATCTACATGTGATGACAACACACCCAAAAAGAAAAAAGTTAGAGCCTACAATTCTGGGTGGGAGAAAGTGTTTTCCTGGCTTGAGTTTGACGAATTGTCTCGGGGAATGAAGTGTTCATTGTGTGTGAAGACTGGTCAGAAAAATACTTTCGTCAGTGGTTGCATGAACATTCAAAGAAATGCTCTAGTTAGACATGAATTGACTGCCGACCACAAATCTGCCAGTGCAGCTAATAAAAGGCAAGCTGACATGACCCAGTCTGTCAAAAAGGCCTCGCCCTTGTGACTAGGTACCGCAGTACTTGTGCACGAATACCATTTTACAATGTATATTGATTTTTTTTAACATGGAGTAGGGACCCCTTGAAGTAAGCCTGGGACCCCTTGGAAATCTGAAAAAGAGATCCCTGGGACCCCCGAACATTTTGTCTTAGTGGAAGTCCTGATTTCTTGCATAGCAATTGGTTCATCCATATTCTCATGAAAATTTTGAGGAGGCCCAACAGTGCAACTACACAGACTACAGAGTAAGTTTCCAACATATTGTTTTACAACTTGGCAAACGATGCCTCACACATTGTCTGTGTGTGTTCAGGTGGGAAACAAACACAGCAACAAGAGTGGGAAGATTCTGGTCATTCCCTGGGATAACCGCATTCCCAAGATCCGCATTGCCACGCGCCAGGTAGACAGCATTAGAGAACAAAGGTAAGGCTGACTTTGGTGCCTGTGACTGCCATGTGTGTGTGTGTGTGTGTGTGTGTGTGTGTGTGAATGTGTGTGTGTGTGTGCAAGTCTCTTTGTATGTATGTATGTGGTGTTCATGTTCGTGTGTCAGTGTGTGTCTGTCCATCTTTGTGTGTGTATGTGTGTGTGTGTGTATGTGTGAGTTTGAAGAGAGAGAGAGTGTGTGTATGTGTTTGTACTCACACATGTATGTAAAAGTGTAACAGCAGTATGCATGCAAAGGGTTGAGGATGCACAAGGGAGTTGGGGGGGGGGGGGTTTTTAGGGGAGAGAGAGTGTAGACAATGTAAAAGTGACCACAGATGGCCCTCAACCTCTCCACATAGGGCCAGCGATTGATTTTCTCCATACATGTTATGAAAACAGAGCAAAAGGACATAGAAGCTCATACTTCTAAAAAAAACTGTTTCCCTTACCATGGTAGTCACTATGTGTCATGAGAGTTATGTCCCCATGAATGCTGATGGCTAAGCGAATATGAACACCTGACTTGTAAAGTGAAGACGTGAAGTTTTTATCATTTGCACAAGCCCACAACTCTCCATTCACTGTTGCATGGACTGGTACTGGCTTTCAGATGACGTGATGATCCAGGTAATGTGTGGAGAGATATTTAACCAGTGTTTGAAAAAAAGGCAGGAGGAGAACTTCTGGCAATGTAGAATGTAGAGAAGTGGCTCCACCAGGAGTTAACAAAGGTACACATACACAGGTATATTCCGTGTTCCTGTAAGCATGCAAGACAATACAATACACGGGTTTATTCCATGTTCCTGTCTGCATGCAAGACAGTACACAGACACAGGTTTATTCCATGTTCCTGTATACATGCAAGACAATGCACATACACAAGTTTTATTCCATGTTCCTGTATCAGTGTATGCATGCAAGACAATATACATAAACAGCTCTATTCCATGTTCTTTTATGCATGTAAGGCGATCATTGCCTTGGAAACAGTGGGCATCACAGAAAACCAAACATCATACACTGACGGTATCAGTGAACAAGTGCACCAAATCATCAAGCAGCACATCAGACCATGGAAAGATCTGCACCCATCAGTTAAAAAGAGAAAACTACAGTTGGTATGACCATGTAGAAAGATCCAATAGCCTTGCATAAACAGTCCCCCTGGGAACTGCTAGGACAGGGAGATAGAGGAGAAAACAGCAAAAAACGCTGGAAGTGTCTGAACAAAAAAAAACTCTGCCTCTCTGTCTGCCTCTGTCTCTCTCTGCCTGTCTCTGTCTTCTGTCTCCGTCTCTGTCAGTCTGTCTCTGTCAGTCTGTCTGTCTCTCTTCTCTGTCTCTCTCTCTCTCTCTCTCTCTCTCTCTCTCTCTCTCTCTCTCTCTCTCTCTCTCTCAGAATGGACAGGGAAACCATGTGCAGAGACCCAAGCCTCAGCACACAGCCAACAAGCTGAAGGAACATGGTGACCAGTTCCTCCATGTGCAGCTCCAGTGACTCCTCATAGAGCTCAAAAAGGGAAGACAGAACCGTTCAGTGTTACAGGGCTTTCATTCTCTGTGCTCCCAGGTGCTTGGTGCGGATCGACAATTGGCCGGCCAACTCTCGGTATCCCAACGGCCACCTGGTCAAAGTCCTGGGGCCCATTGGGGACCTGGAGACTGAAATCGCAGCTCTCCTGGCAGAGAATGAACTGTCCACCTCCGCTTTCACACCTGCCCAGGTAATGTGCATACATTTGGATCCTTATTAACATGCTGATCGTGTGGGAGAGGTGGAAATAGAGGGAAAGGATAAGTTTCAGTGTGAACTCTGGCATGAATTCTTATTATTCTTTTTGGTGGATTTTTTCTTTCTTTTCGGGGGGGGGGGGGGCGGGAAGTTTGTGATCATTTGATCATTTCAGTTGAAAATGAAAATGATCCGCAGAGAAGAAGAGATTTTCATGAAAGCCAGGTTATGGTGAAGCATCCTCCCCCCAAATTCTGGTCTGAAGAGTGGAAACTCCATGTTTTGGTAAGGTTAAAGTGCTATAATTTTCAAGCCATATCAGTTCTGTCCGTTATCATACTTATTACCACACCTGTAAATTCCATCTCTTGTCATAGTTCTTTTCAACTCTGTCTGCCATCATAATAAACTGTCAACTTCAACTTCATTTACTGGTGTGCTTTAAAGGGTTGTGTGTGAATGAGGGTTTTTTTTTTTTAGTAATGACTTGTGAGTTGATTTCAACACGTTGACAGCACTGATAAGGTCCTTTGTGGTCGGCTGGGCTGTAAGCAGCATTACCTTATCTTACTTCATTTTATTGTTCTACTTTAGACTGTTTTGTGGAAGTCAACAGAAGTGATAATGAAAATGAAGTGAAAGAAAATGACAGGGAATAGATAGGGAAAGGAAGGAATGAGGAAGTAGTGATAAGAATAGTACACAGTGAAAATTATGTATTAAAAAAAAAAAAAGTGACAAGTAACAAGTGACACTGAAAATAAAGTGAAAGTAAGTGACAGAGAATAGAAGTGACAGTGAAAATGAAGGGACAGAAAATGACAAGGAATAGAAATGAGAGTGAAAATGAAGGAGTGAAAGAAAGTGACAGGAAGAAGAACTGACGATGATGAAAATGAAGGAGAGGCTGAAAGTAACAGGACAGGGGGGTGATTATGAAAACCCTGCATTTTCTTTTGTGACGTTCATGCACATCACTCTGTGCCACACTTCCCAGCTGGCAGAACTGCCCACAGACAGTGCAGAGATGCCATGGGAGATGTCGACAGATGAGATGCAGCGCCGTCGTGACATCCGTCACTCTCACTTGGTGTTCAGCATCGACCCGAAGGGCTGTGAGGACGTGGACGACACCCTGTCTCTCAGGTGAGGTGCTGTTGGTAGTGTGTGGTTTCCCAGCGCACAAATGAGATGTTACAGAACAGGGTGCTGTAACTTGGTCCTGTCACATTGTCTTTTCACTACATGATTGACAGAAACAATGGGGCAGATTTTCATGACTTTATGCCAGATTATCTGCAGGTCGGTTGTGAGAAATCATTACATTTTTAATTATAAGTCCCTTTTTTGCTCTCTGTGTGTGTTGTTTGTGTTTCTTTTTCTTTTTTTTTTTCTCAGGTGCTAGGTACGCAGACCTATTGATATGGTTATACTAGTTGTGCATATTATTAAGATGATGGTTGTGTGTGTGTGTGCATGTGCGCGCATGTGTGGGAGTATGTGTGTGTATTGTAATGGATATATGTAAAGATGGCAGCTGTGAGCAGGACACAAACCAAACTCTTCGTAACCCCATTCATGGTGGATCTAAGTTGGTGTCATTGCCCTGTTGTAACTCCAGTCATTGTGGATTAAAGTTGGTGTCTACTGTAGTAACTCCATTCATCGTTGGTGTCTACTGTTGTAACTCCATTCATTGTGGATTAAAGTTGGTGTCTACTGTGGTAACTCCATTCATCGTTGGTGTCTACTGTTGTAACTCCATTCATTGTGGATTAAAGTTGGTGTCTACTGTAGTAACTCCATTCATTCATCGTTGGTGTCTACTGTTGTAACTCCATTCATTGTGGATTAAAGTTGGTGTCTACTGTGGTAACTCCATTCATTGTGGATTAAAGTCAGTGTCTACTGTGGTAACTCCATTCATTGTGGATTAAAGTTGGTGTCTCTACTGTTGTAACCCCATTCATTGTGGATTAAAGTTGGTGTCTATTGTGGTAACTCCATTCATTGTGGATTAAGTTGGTGTCTACTGTTGTAACTCCATTCATTGTGGATTAAAGTTGGTGTCTACTGTTGTAACCCCATTCATTGTGGATTAAAATCGGTGTCTATTGTGGTAACTCCATTCATTGTGGATTAAAGTGGTGTCTACTGTTGTAACCCCATTCATTGTGGATTAAAGTCGGTGTCTATTGTGGTAACTCCATCATTGTGGATTAATTTAATTTAAAGTTGGTGTCTACTGTTGTAACTCCATTCATTGTGGATTAAAGTTGGTGTCTACTGTTGTAACCCCATTCATTGTGATTAAAGTTGGTGTCTACTGTAGTAACCCCATTCATTGTGGATTAAAGTCGGTGTCTACTGTAGTAACCCCATTCATGTGGATTAAAGTGGGTGTCTACTGTGGTAACCCCATTCATTGTGGATTAAAGTTGGTGTCTACTGTGGTAACCCCATTCATTGTGGATTAAAGTTGGTGTCTACTGTGGTAACTCCATTCATTGTTGGTGTCTACTGTGGTAACTCCATTCATTGTGGATTAAAGTTGGTGTCAACTGTTGTAACTCCATTCATTGTGGATTAAAGTCAGTGTCTACTGTGGTGACTCCATTGTGGATTAAAGTTGTGTCTACTGTGGTAACCCCATTCATTGTGGATTAAAGTCGGTGTCTGCTGTGGTAACTCCATTCATTGTGGATTAAAGTCGGTGTCTACTGTGGTAACTCCATTCATTGTGGATTAAAGTCGGTGTCTACTGTGGTAACTCCATTCATTGTGGATTAAAAGTCGGTGTCTACTGTGGTAACTCCATTCATTGTGGATTAAAGTCGGTGTCTACTGTGGTAACTCCATTCATTGTGGATTAAAGTTGTGTCTACTGTTGTAACCCCATTCATTGTGGATTAAAGTCGGTGTCTACTGTGGTAACTCCATTCATTGTGGATTAAAGTGGTGTCGTTGCCCTGTGTCATCAGGAGGCTGGACAACGGACACCTTGAGCTGGGTGTGCACATTGCAGACGTGACCTACTTTGTGCAAGCAGGGTCCTTGACGGACAGAGAAGCTCGGAGCCGATCGACCACTATTTACCTGGCTGACCGCCGCTATGACATGCTGCCAGCTGTGCTGAGCGCCAATCTGTGCTCCCTGATCAGTGGTAAAGACAGGTAGGTGTCCTCTGCTCAACTTGACGTTTGAGGCCAGGGTCTTTACTTGGATACTTTTTATATGGAGGGCTAACATCTTGCTGAGAGATCAGCAGAATGAATTGGATAAAGTATGAAGTAAAGGAAGTACTGGATTTTTTTTTTCTCCTTAAGGCTTAGAAGGGGGTACAGATTTTTATTTTTTCAAACAGAAAAAAGCTGTCTTGCCACCTCGAAACACTTGCTGTTGGGCAGTTCTGCACATGCCTGCGCTCTGTTGTTCAAGTCTGCAAGTGACCCCCAGCATGATGACAGTTTTATCAAATTCAAACCATGATAGAACGTTGTTCACCACTGTCCTGTCTTGATTTTTTTTTTTTCACAAGAGAGAAAGAGAGAAAGAGAGAGCAGGGCTTACTTTGATTTTTTTCACTAGAAAGAAAGAGAGAGCAGGGCTTACTTTGATTTTTTTTTTTTCACCAGAGAGAAAGGGAGAGCAGGGCTTACTTTGATTTTTTTCACTAGAGAGAAAGAGAGAGCAGGGCTTACTTTGATTTTTTTTCACCAGAGAGAAAGAGAGAGCAGAGTTTACTTTGATTTTTTTTCACTAGAGAGAAAGAGAGAGAAGGGCTTACTTGATTGATTTTTTTCACACTAGCTAGAGAGAAAGAAGAGAGCAGGGCTTACTTGGTTTGTTCTTTTGATTGGTCGCTGACCCCCAAAACATGAATATTCTGTAGCAGACAGTTCAGCATCTGAATTGTTTCATTTGTTTAACACATTGCCTTTGTAAGTCTGGTGCTTCATTTGTCTTGTGCTTTCTTTTCTCAGTTTGCCTATGTGCGTGATGCTGTCTGTGTTTTTGTCTAGAAGTGGATGGCATATCTCTGTTTAACACAGGCTGACTGTGTCAAAAAATGGAAGGCATATCTCTATGTAACACAAGCTGTGTCAAGAAGTCGGTGACATATCTCTATTTAACACAGGCTGACTGTGTCAACAAGTCGGTGGCATATCTCTGTTTAACACTGCTGACGGTGTTGAGAAGTCGGTGGCATATCTCTGTATAAACACTGGCTGACTGTGTCAAGAAGTGCATGGCATATCTCTGTTTAACACAGGCTGACTGTGTCAGGAAGTCGATGGCATATCTGTATGTTACATAAGCAGAGAAAGCCCTGCAAATCATTTGTGGGTTGGGGCAGCAAACTTGTTTTGCTGTGGTTACGAGTTGGCAGGTTCTTCAAGGGACTACTGGTACCTGAAGCACATACCTGTTCATTTTCAGCCACTGATGATTACCCTCAGAGTGTTGTTTTCAGATGTGTGGTTTTACCTCAGTGTGTTGTTTCAGAGGTGTGGTTTTACCTCAGAATGTTGTTTCAGATGTGTGGTTTTACCTCAGAGTGTTGTTTCAGATGTGTGGTTTTACCTCAGAGTGTTGTTTCAGATGTGGTTTTTACCCTCAGTGTGTGTTGTTTCAGATGTGTGGTTTTTCCTCAGTGTGTTGTTTCAGATGTGTGGTTTTTACCTCAGAGTGTTGTTTCAGATGTGTGGTTTTACCTCAGAGTGTTGTTTCAGATGTGTGGTTTTTTTACCTCAGTGTGTTGTTTCAGAAGTGTGGTTTTACCTCAGTGTGTTGTTTCAGATGTGTGGTTTACCTCAATGTGTGTTTCAGGTTTTTTACTTCAGGTACGCGGATGTGTGGTTGTCAGGTACGCGCTGTGAGCGTGATGTGGGAGCTGACGCCTCAGTTTGAGGTGGTGGACGTGTGGTACGGACGCACGATCATCCATTCCCAGTACAAGCTGTTCTATGAGGTTAGTGCTGCTGCTGGGCTTGTTGCTGAGCCTGGCCTTCCCCTTGCTTTATCAGGATCTGACATGTCTTGGGATGGAATTGGTGAGTGTACAATACCTTTGGGATTCTTTGGATTGCACTGGAAATCCTGGTGTTATAAAAGATTATGAGGATTGTCTTTGGATCGAAAATTTCTTGTGTTTTGGAAGGATTGTCCTTGGATTGAATCCCTTGTGCTTTAAAAATGATAAAGATTGTTCTTGGATGGAAAGTCCTATTTTGAAAGATTGTCTTGGGTTGAAAGTCATTGTGTTTGGGAACATTGTCCTTGGATTGAAACCCATGTGTTTTGAAAGATTTTCTTTGAATTGAACTTCTGTGTTTTGAAAGATTGTCCATGGTTTGAAAGTCCTTATGTTTTGAAAGATTGTCTTTGGATTGAAATTTCTGTGTTTTGAAAGATTGTCCTTGAATTGAAAGCCCTTATAGTTTTAAAGATTGTCCTTGAATTGAAAGCCCTTGTAGTTTGAAAGATTGTCCATGCACACCTTTGTAAGCGATTGTTCATTTTGAGGATTAAGAAACATAGAGGTTGTGTTTACCTTGCTTTGAAAAAAATCAATCCTGCTGAAATAGTTGAAATGTGCCTCTTTTTTGTGTTTATTTGACATTTGTAGAACATTTACTTTGCTCTCAGAGTAAATTCTCTTAAGTCTTGGATGGAAAGAAAACATGGCAGAGGAAAAAACCTGTTTTAAGGTGAGAGAGTGTCAAAAGTAGGGGATCCCTGAATTCTTTGCCAGTTGTAATTTGGGTAACAAGAATGGTCAGAATGTTTGCATGCCTGTGGTGTGTGTGTGTGTGTGTGTGTGTGTGTGTGTGTGTGTGTGTGTGTGTGTGTGTGTGTGTGTGTGTGTGTGTGTGTGTGTGTGTGTGTGTGTGTGTGACACAGATGGCCCAGGAGATCTGTGATGGCTGTAGTGACCAGGACATTGTGGACAATGTCCCAGAGTTCCACTCTGTCCACGGGGAGCAGTTGGCTCACAGGTCGGTGAATATCAGAATTAGAAAATTCTTGTTTTAGTTCTTCAATAATGTTTTAACTATTAAAACTGCAAACTTTCAAACTTTGTATAAAAATCTCTTGCAGTGTGATGTGTCTGCATGTGTGTGTGTGTGTGTGTGTGTGTGTGTGTGTGTGTGTTGCTCTCTTTCTTTCTTTTCTTTCTGTGCATACAGGCTGATACTTCTGTGTACACTGCATATATAGACAGGCAGTGGAGTTTTGTGTGTATGACCGTTTTTTTTATCCTGCCATTAAGGCAGCCATACTCCATCTTCGGGGAAGGTGCATGCTATGTGTAATGTGTCATCCATACCAATGGCCAAACTGGCCTTCTCTTCCGGAAGTTGGTGATGGGATTTTACGTGTGTGAAAGTGTTGTGCGTGCGTTCACACACGGAACCTTGGTTTATATCTCATTCGAAGGACTATGTGGGGAATGGAGTCAGAACCAATGTTAACTCCGAAGGAAAAATCCCCCTGTACTGAAATTTGAACCCGCAACCCCAGGATCACGAGTCCAGGCGCTCTACCAACTGAGCTATTCCGGCCCAAGTGTGTGTTGCTGATGTGTGTGACATGTTTGTTGTCAAGGGAACGGGCAGGGAGGGGGAGGAGGAGAGGAACAGTTATTTTTTTGTAAAAGTTTTGTAATGGATGTTATGAATTGTGCATGTGTCTGTGTGTTGTTGAAGTTTAAAACCGATTGTTGTGGTCGTTTACTGGAGATTGGAAAATCACAAATCCATCTTTAACTCCAGTCCTGCATCCCCACTTCTTTGTCGTCTCACACACTACCATTGTGCCGTTGCACCTTTTTTTTGTTTGTTTTATAGCTTTCTGAGTAGTCGTCATTGATTCAGCAGTCTTGGGTGCTAAATTGTCCACAGGGTGTTAGAAGTATTGTCCACAGTCATGTTGTTTGGAGAAGTATCAATCTCTGCCATTCATAGTCACACTTGACCACCAAAAAATTACATCTGAAACTGTTAAGAACCACCCAATGGTGGAAATCATGGCAACAACTGTTGCCATCAAACTCTGTGCTTGCTAAAGCCTCGCAAATGGTCGGTAAGGAAGCAGAAGAGAGGGTCACACTTGACAGATGGTATCGAGCAGAAGGGTAGTTAAAATGATATAGACGAGGAGGCAGTAGGAAGCAATCTTGCTGTAGTTTATTGAAGCAGTGATCTGGATTGGATGCCACAATCGTAGAAGAGACTGCATTTCTTGGAAACAATCAGCATTTGTTGGTCACGCTTGCTGCCCATCCGTATCCATACCCTGGTCATCCCCAGAAATCAGTCAGTATCAAGTTATCATGGGTCATCCCCACCACTGCCCCAGCACAGGCAATCCCCAGAAATCAGTCAGTATCAAGTTGTCATGGGTCATCCCACCACTGCCCCAGCACAGGCAATCCCCAGAAATCAGTCAGTATCAAGTTGTCATGGGTCATCCCACCACTGCCCCAGCACAGGCAATCCCCAGGAAGCAGTCAGTGTCAAGTTGTCATGGGTCATCCCACCACTGCCCCAGCACAGGCAATCCCCAGAAAAGCAGTCAGTATCAAGTTGTCATGGGTCATCCCACCACTGCCCCAGCACAGGCAATCCCCAGGAAGCAGTCAGTGTCAAGTTGTCATGGGTCATGGGTCATCCCACCATTGCCCCAGCACAGGCAATCCCCAGGAAGCAGTCAGTGTCAAGTTGTCATGGGTCTTCTCACCAGAGTTTGCTGAGTCACTTTGCAGTGTCCAGCAGTGTCTGTTCTGATGAAGCATACGCAGGATATCATCTACTGAACCCATACTGTAGACAGTGAACATCTAGTGGCCAGGCATTAGTGTCTGCCTTTGTAGGATGCCACCACATCCATCCAACAATAATTCCCATGAACTTGATGATACTGTTGATCCCAATACAAACTGGTCAAGGGCATTGACACAGAGAGGAAATGGAAACTGAGGTGACCACTGGAGTTGGGCATGAAGGACGGCAGAATAAAAAGCTGAATGTGATCATAGAGAATTGCATTCTGCTCCCTGACAACAAGACAGTACTGTATGGTGTGCTTACTTTCATCATATATTCCAGCATAAACCGGGCCAGAGAATTATGTTCACCTGCAATGTATGTGAGGAAATTTGAGCAACTCTGTTATATCTGTGTTAAATTGGTGAGATTCAACTGGTGTGGTTCCACTCTTTACACCTGAGAGCTCATGGCAAACTCCTCTATGGACAGGAGTTGATTGGGGCTGAAAAAATCCCACACGGTAAGTGGCTCTAATGGGAATCAAAGCCCATACAGCAGTGGGCACTAATCACTGCACTATTGTGGCTGATGACACTTGTAGCCTTTTGATTCCATGCAGTGAGAGGACGACATTGGAAGTCGTTGACACAGTGGAAACAGTACATTCTGGTTTCAAAGTGGTCCACATGAGGACTGGGTGGCTGGAGGCATTGTGTTGCCTCTTTCATACTATGGTGTTGCTGTTGTACAAAAAAAAAAAAGTGGGTCTCTTGTGAGTCATAGCACTGTTTTTGAAGAATTTGGTATAAACTGAAAAAAAATCGTATGCTAAAAAATGCCAGAGGAACTAACGGTATTGTATTCATGTTAACACAGTATTCACTGTCACCGTAATGTCATCAGTGAAAAGTTCAGTGACCTTGATGTACATCAGTCATGTGACTGCCGATTGACGAGCTATTAAAAGACCTTAATGTGTATCAGTCATGTGACTGCAGCTCGATGGAAGCTATTAAAGACCTTCATATATATATATCGGTCATGTAGCTGCAGATTGACGGAGGTGTTAAATGACCTTGATGTCCATCAGTCATGTGACTGCAGATAGACGGAGCTATTAAACAATCTTGATGTACATCAGTCATGTGACTGCTTGTTGACGGAGCTATTAAACAACAATCTTGATGTACATCAGTCATGTGATTGCAGGTTGACGGAACTATTAAATGACCTTGATGTACATCAGTCATGTGGCTGCAGATTGACGGAACTATTAAATGACCTTGATGTACATCAGTCATGTGATTGCAGGTTGACGGAGGTATTTAATGACCTTGATGTACATCAGTCATGTGACTGCAGATTGACGGAGGTATTAAATGACCTTGATGTACATCAGTCATGTGACTGCAGGTTGACGGAGCTGCGGTGGTCTCTAAGGAAGCTGACAGAGCTGGCGCAGTCGCTGAGATGTCGCCGGTCCCGTGGAGGAGCGCTGGACCTGGAGAGCGTGGAGGTGCAGGTGCAGCTGACAGAGACCAAAGGGGTGGAGGACCTGACACCCAAACAGGTGAGAGAACACATCTTACATAGTCAGCATTTTGTGAGAGCATTGTGAAGAGATGATTGATCCATCATTCTCTCTCTCTCTCTCTCCTCTCTCTCCTATGCATGATTGCATACACACATGCGCACACCCACGCAAGCACACACACACACACATGCACACACGCTCGCTCACTCACACACTCGCTCACACACTCACACACTCAATTTAGCATGCACTCTCGCATGCACAGACACATGCATGCGTGTGCGCATGCACGCACGCGCACACACATGCGCTGAAAGGACATGGTCGTAGTGATTTCTGCAGCGTAGGCATTCATACTTAATGAATCAATCCAGTGATGTGTCGAACTGCAATGACCAGTTGTAGTTGCACACAGCGCAGTGAATTGAGCCTTCAGAGCCTGCCACTGAATGAGCAACTGAGGAAAATGAACTGTTGAGTACTCCTTTCAAAAAAAACAAAGAACACAGGTTCGGTCATATTTTCTTTTTCTTTTTTCCCTAAAGAAAGCAAGCATCTTTATTCAAGAGAAGTCACATAATACAGCGTAAATAAGTAAAGATAAGGAAAAGAGAATAATCAAGATGAACATAAACAACACTTCGGTCATATATCTTAGCACAAATTTTCATTGTGAAGACAGGTTAAACTGTAACTGACAGAGAGAGAGAGAGAGAATGAGGCAAGCTAAAGTGTATTATGAAAATGTACATATTTTAGGATTTAAGGGGTTCTGCACAGTTCCCACTGGGGCTGTGGAGAACAACATAATACCAGTTCCAGAGGGCCAGAGTCATATTGATCACAATATAATGCACAGAGTCGGCCTGCGCTTATAATTCATTCTGGGTCTGCAAATATGTGACCTTTTCAGCTTGACTGTGCCAAATTATCTAGAGTAAAATGTTTTAGAAACTGTTTGTGGTGTGTATGAATTTGAAATGAATGTGATTTAATTGTAGAATGGGTGAAATTCATGTTATGGTATGCAGATAGGTTTTCCTCACTTACACACTGTAATGCTGAAACAGATGAGTGTAGTGAGATAAGGACAGGCTGGTATTTGCTATCATTTCTTCATGATTTTATTATGCCTGGAGTGTATATTGTTAAGAAATGAAATTTACATCAAACTTAATTTTTGTCGTTGTCCTTGCTCATCATAAATACAAAAAAGATTTTTAGGAATAGGTAAATGATTAAAAGAATTAGACAATTTCATTTGTGTAGTTGTAGATGCATTTTTTACACTCAGATTTGTATAGAAGCTTAATTTTTCTTTGCTGTCATGCTGCAGAGGCGATTAAAGAATGAAAAATATTGTAGTGTTGAAATTTGTGTTTGAAGATGTGTACATGTTTGTTCACTTGGTATTCAGCGCAAGTGTGTGTGTGTGTGTGTGTGGTTGGAGGGAGGGGGTGAGGGTGGCATGGATTACATGTGTTTTTCATTCTGATAATGTGTCTGTGTGGACAAGATGACAAGTCTTTGTGCACTCTTTTGATCAAGGTTTCCCCAAAACTTTTCCTTTAAGTGTACCTGTGCAATTTGCCCTGTGGATTTCAGCATCTGGAGGTGCATGAGACGATAGAGGAGTGCATGATCTTCGCCAACCACTGGGTGGGCAAGAAGATAGCTGAAGCCTTTCCTTCCAAAGCCTTGGTGAGTAGATGTAAAGCGACAGACACAGAAACCTTAGGGGGGGTGGAAGGAGACCAGTGGGAGACCACAAGGATAAAGTTGGAGCTGGTAGGAGGAAAAGGAGGAGGACTTTTAAAAAGCTTGTTTTTATGCTGATGTCTTCTGGACTCTTTGCCAGTATTATCTCCCTTGCATCTCCTCCTGGCTCCATGTACACAGCTTGTCACACCTGTTTTGTTCTTGTTGTGTGTGTGTGTGTGTGTGTGTGTGTGTGTGTGTGTGTGTGTGTGTGTGTGTGTGTGTGTGTGTGTGTGTGTGTGTGTGTATATGTGTGTGTGTGTGTGTATGTGTGTATATGTGTGTGTGTGTGTGTGTGTGTGTGTGTGTGTGTACTCTTTCCTGTACTCCTGCATGATGAAAATGTTTAGGGAGGTGTACACCTTGGCCAAGTGCATCACCAAAATAGAGCAGGAGCCACAGTTATGTCTCTTTGCTAGAGCATGCTCGACCGTGGCTTGAAATATATAAAGGAAAGAAAATCACAGATGTAATAGGTCAGCTTGGTGATTGCATGGTCAAGGTCATACACACATTGTGGTTACACAGTGTCCACAATTTACAATAAAAAACAAACAAATAAACAAACAAAACCAACAGTTGATGGTTGGATTGAAAGTGAAGTTTCCAAAGCCTAACTGGCTGAAGAAGCAGTGAACTCTCAGAGGTTCACTATGTCTAGGGCATGGCAAGATGGAAGGCAGAGTCCATCGGCCTCCTCCTTCAACCTTTAAACTTCCCGGAACTGAATCAGGTACTCTGTTGTTGGGTGGATAGAGGAGGTTTTCAAGTTGAAAAGATCCCTTCTGGTGTTTTTTTTGTTGTTTTCTCTCTGTCCTTGAATTTCCTAGCATTTATTCATTCATTTGTCGTGGTTTGGCAGGTGGGATGTCATGTTTGTCGGCTACCCCACATAGGTGGACTCCTCGCTGATGACACTGAAACTGAAGTGCCACCTGATGAGTGTTATTTGTTAACCTTGATGTGCAATGGCTGTGAAGTTCATGGTACACCCATGGAGTATGTCCCTGCAGTGCAGTGCAGGGTAGAAATGGAGAGTTTACCCCCCTATGTCCAGCAGTGCAGTGCCTTCATCCCAGGCATGCGCTTGACATGCGGCACAACCTGTAGGGAAGAAAGTCTGGCAGAAGGTCTTCTGAGAAGCCTGTTAGAAGAGTATTTCAGTGTGAACTTACACTCTTGGGGTCTGGAGGGCATCCAGGGCATCACTGGTTAGTGTCCCTCAGCTGTCAGAAAGTTCCTGAGGCAGGATACAATGATACCATTGCAGACAGGTAGACTCTGCCAGAATAGCTGTTTGTTGGTGAAAAATGTAAAAGATTTTTAAAAAAATCGTTGACCGTTCTGAATGTTTCATCCATGTCTCCCATGTTACTGGAAAAAAGGGGAAACAAATGGGTTTGCATTGTTTCATGGAGGAGCAAACCTAATGGCAGGTAGGAAGTTGTAAGTTCAACATGTGCACATGTTCATATAAACATAGACGGCTATTGAAGGTAGTTAACTGAGCCTAAGAAAGGCTAAAAAGGTATAAGCTGTAGAAAGCAGATCAGAATGTGTTAAACTGTTTCAGAAGATAGTAAATGCTGCCATAAAAAAGAAAAATGGATGCTGCTAGTCCTTTAGGAAATAATACTATGAATCATTGCCATGTTTTCAAGGTTAGCAAGGGGAAAGACTTTGTTTCTGCATGATCTGCAAGTAAGCCTTCTGACTCGGTCATGGTGGCTGTGTCAGTGCAAGAGTCTGAACATGCATTAGTAGTATAAAATTCGTTAACATTTCTGTTTGTTCCTGATTTTTACACCCCCTGGATACATGGGTACCTGAATGGCAGGGCAGAAGTGTACAAACCATGATCGTGGGACTGAGGATTTGTGTATAGAAAGAGGATACAACCCTTGCTTAGTCCTGAGGTCGTCTGGCCTTGAAGCAGCTTGATCATTGTCTGGATGTCACTTGCACACTTTGCTCATGTATGAATGAGCTGTTCACCATGTTATATAGTGTACATGTATATGTATACGACATTGTGTCCCAGTGTGAGTGGGTGTGCATGCGTGCGTGTGTGTGTGTGTGTGTGTGTGTGTGTGTGTGTGTGTGTGTGTCCTGCGTATATTTTAGATGTTGATTTGTTAAAACTTGAAAAGCACTCTGTAATTATGTTGTTAAGATAGGCGCTATGCAAGTTGTCCTCATCATTATTATTATGACGTCTTGGTGTTCTTTCCTATAACACTGCCTATCTCTCTTTTTCTCCTGACAGCTGCGCAACCACCCGCCACCCAGGCAGGATCAGTTTGAGAACCTGCTGAAGTGTGCAGCCACACGGGGCTTCCACATCGACACCTCCTCCAACAAGGCTCTGGCCGCTTCTCTGGACGCCTGCACAGACCCCAAAGATCCGTGGGTCAATTCTGTAAGTGTAGAAAGCGTGGGCAGCAGTGTGTCTGTGTACATGGTTGTTGTACATGTTCTTGTGACTGTGAGTGGCCGTATGCTTGCTCTTGTTTTTGTTGGCGGCTGCATTTTTTTAATATATGTTGTTGTCATTATAGATGTTTGCATTTTTGTTCACATGTTCCTGTCACTGTAGATTATCACTAGATATTTGTATTTTTGTTTATACATGTTCCTGCTACATAAGTTGGCTGTATCTTGCAAATATATGTTTCTGTTACATTAGATACCTGTATTTTGCTCATACATGTTCCTGTTACTGAAGTTAGCTGTATTTTTAGTAGTGTATGCTCCTGTTATATCAGTAGTAATTTTTTTTTTTTTTACTTTTGCACCACTAGCGTGGATAGGCTGAACTGTTGGCATTGTCACTGGGTGGTATATGTCTGCATTTGAAATAAATGATAGTTTGTGAGTAGTTTGTGAAGAGTAAATCTATTCATAGATATGAGTATCAAAATGAACCTATCTTTTTTGTTCAGATATTCTTTGTAAAAAAATAAAAACCTAGATGTAGTGATGTTAAAAGCAATGTTGGAGAGATGTTGTCTTCAGTGATTGGATTTGCTCAGTCAAGTAACTGCATGCAAATGTTCACATCCTAAAATTTAAAAGCAGGCAAAACACACCAATACATTTCTGTACATGCTCTTTCACTTTTAATCCCATGTTGGGACATTGAAGATAAGTTCTTCAGTTAACAGTGTACAGTCTGCAGATGCAACTTACTACAAATGTTTAAAAAACAAAGCTTTTTGATGAGATGAATTATACCTGATCTTTGCATTGATCAGTTTATTGCAATAGACACTTATTTGCATTGACTGAAATGAAGAAGTTTACACAAAAAAACCCACATCAGTTTTACAGAAAGTGCTAATGGCTGAAGGTTTATTGACACAATGCAGGGTATGCTGAACATTCAGAATACAATGGAAGAAGGGAGAGAAACCACAGTGAACGTGTATGATTTCTTTTTTTCAATCAAGCAGAAAACAAAAGTGAATGTATTATTTTCCTCAACAAAGAAGATTACAGAGGAAATTACAACAGTGTGGAAATGTGATTGATTTCCCCATCACAGAAGAACCACAGTGAAAGTCCTTATTGAATTTTTTTCATTAGACAACCACAAAAAAATCTATATTGATTTTTCCCATAGACAGGTGTAACAGTTGTATGATTTAGCCTTTCCCCTTAAGAATTGACTCACAGTGAGAGTGTGCATGATTTTTCATTACCAGATAAGAATCACATCACAGTGAAAGTTTGTTTTTCCCCCATCAGATAAGAATCACAGTAAAAGTTTTATCATTTTCATCATCAGATAAGAATCACAGTCAAAAAGTTTGTATGATTTTCCCCATCAGATAAGAATCACAGTAAAAATTTTTATGATTTTCACCATCAGATAAGAATCACAGTCAAAGTTTGTATGATTCTCCCCATCAGATAAGAATCATAGTGACAGTTTGTATTGATTTTCACCATCAGATGAGAATCACAGTGAAAATTTGTATGATTTTCACCATCAGATAAGAATCACAGTGAAAGTTTGTATGATTTTCACCATCAGATAAGAATCACAGTGAAAGTGTGTATGATTTTCACCATCAAATAAGAAGCACAGTGAAAGTGTGTATGATTTTCACCATCAAATAAGAACACAGTGAAAGTGTGTATGATTTTCACCATCAAATAAGAACCACAGTGAAAGTGTGTATGATTTTCACCATCAAATAAGAAGCACAGTGAAAGTGTGTATTATTTTCACCATAAAATAAGAATCACAGTGAAAGTTGTATGATTTTCACCATCAGATAAGAACACAGTGAAAGTGTGTATGATTTTCACCATCAGATAAGAACCACAGTGGAAGTGTGTATGATTTTCACCATCAGATAAGAACCACAGTGAAAGTGTGTATGATTTTCACCATCAGATAAGAATCAAAGTGGAAGTGTGTTGTATGATTTTCACTATCAGATAAGAATCAAGTGGAAAGTGTGTGTGATTTTCACTATCAGATAAGAATCAAGTGGAGGTGTGTATGATTTTCACATCAGATAAGAATCAAAGTGAAAGTGTGTATGATTTTCACTATCAGATAAGAATCAGAGTGGAAGTGTGTATGATTTTCACCATCAGATAAGAATCAGAGTGGAAGTGTGTATGATTTTCACCATCAGCTAAGAATCAGAGTGGAAGTGTGTATGATTTTCACTATCAGATAAGAATCAGAGTGGAAGTGTGTATGACTTCCACCATCAGACAAGAGCCTTGGTGAAAAGTTCTGATGATTTTTTCCCCCTCCAGTTGATGAGATCTTTGACAACCTTGGCCATGTCCAACGCTCGCTACTTCTGCACGGGAGTGGTTCACCCTGACCAGTTCTCGCACTATGGCTTGGCCCTGGACCAGTACACCCACTTTACCTCCCCCATCCGTCGTTACGCTGATGTCATCGTAAGTGGTAGTTGGTTCTGGTTGAAAAGTATCATTGTGGTTGTTTTTTTGCTAATTTCATTGGGGACAGTGTTAGCTGTGGTGTTTGTTTTATTTCTGTTTTTTACTGACAACACATTTTTGTGTTTAGTTGGGTCCTGTATAGTTTCAATGTGGGTTTTTCGTTTTGTGACTTCATCTGTCCTTCCACACCTTTCAAGTCCCAACATACACACTGCCCTCCTCTTCTGCTGCCTCTTTTTTCTGGGTCGGTTGGGTTTGGTTTGTTTGGGTTTTTTTTTTTTTTTGTTTTTGTTTTTGTTTTTGTTTGACATCCCTGTATATGCTTTACTATTATTGTGGAGAGTATATATGTGTGGTCAGTTAGGCTACATTAAAACAGAAGTGTGTGGGGAAATGTTGGAAAAGCAGGGGTGGGAAAAGTAAGGAGAGGTGTGGGGGGTGGGGGATAGGAAAAAACTAGGAAAAAAAAGAGCATAGGGGAAAAGTATAGGCTATGGCAGCAGGAAGCAGAAAAAGGTTAGGAAAAGTAGACGTGGGAAAGGGAAAGACAGGAGTAGAGAGAAAAGTAAAGTCAGGTATGAATAGAATAAAGCGAAGAAAACTCAGAACTACTTTAGAAAAGGTTCAAGAGACAAGAAAAAAAAAAGTAAAACTGTGTAAAGGTAGGAAAAGACGGAAATAGGAGCTTATGATGTTTATAGCCAGTCTCTACGAAGACCACATTACAGCTTCAAGAAAAATTGGAGAAAAATAAACAGGGAAAGAAAGGTGGATTACAAAAATGTAGGGAAAGGATAGCACTGACTGAATGCACCCCTGACGTCAGATCGTGGGGGGGAAAGGTAGGGCTGACTGGATTGGTGACAAATTGTAGGGAAAAGGTAGCCCTGACTAAATGTACCCCAGACATTGGACTGTAGGAAAAAGGTAGCCCTGTCTGATTGTTCCCCTGACATCAGTTTGACCCAGGGCCTTTCTCTGTGGCGCAGGTTCATCGTCTGTTGCTGGCTGCAGTGCAGAGAGCTGAAGGGAAAGGGGAGGTCACCTCTGCTGACGTCCCTGGCACTGGGGAACTGGAGGAGATGACCAGTCACATGAACTCCAAACACAGGGTAGGTCTGAACCGGAGTGACCACAGGAATATTATATCGGGTGAAAGTAGTACAGACCAGGGTACCTGTGTGGCATTGACATATTTTGTACACAGATTAACCAGTCACTTGCTGCATGGAAGTAGCCAGAAGCCAGAAATGTAAAACTCTTGTAGTACCCAAGATTAATGTTCATGAGAGAAAAAACATCAGTGACAACAAACCCCACCTTGGTTGCCGAAGACAAGGAGAAGTGCCTGCCGTTTGTACAGTGAGCTGTCTGATTGTTGATGTACAGTATGATCGCTTGATCCCCAACTGCCACATGGGTTTAATCGGAAGAGATCACGATGTTTGACACCATATGAATTTGCTTGATGTTTTGACTTTCAGAATCACCAAACTTTTGAGTAGTCCTCATGTATGACATATTTCGAATTGTTCAGAGAATACACACATTTTTTTTTTCAGATACGACAGATTCCTCAAAATAATGCTCCAGTTAAAAATTCAGTAAGGGTTCCCAGTCCTAAGTTAAGCCTGAATTTACAGTTCTTAACTCTTGTTATTTCTATGTCTTTACAGCTTTCAGAAATGGTTTATTAAATTCTGTCTGTCCTGTCACTATTTGTATGTCCATCCTGTCATTATTTATGTATGTCTGTCCTGTCATTATCTGTATGTCCATCCTGTCATTATTTGTATGTCTGTCCTGTCCTGTTATTTGTATGTCTGTCCAGGTTTCAGAAATGATTTATGAATTCTGTCTGTCCTGTCATTATTTGTATGTCTGTCCAGGTGTCAGAAATGATTGATTGCATATGTCTGTCCTGTCATTATAATTGTATGTCTGCCCTGTCATTATTTGTATGTCTGCCCTGTCATTTTTGTATGTCTGTCCTGTCATTATTTGTATGTCTGTCCTGCCATTATTTGTATGTCTGTCCAGGTGTCAGAAATGATTTATTGAATTCTGTCTGTCCTGTCATTATTTGTATGTCTGTCCAGGTGTCAGAAATGATTGATTGCATATGCCTGTCCTGACATTATTTGTATGTCTGTCCTGTGTCATTAATGATTGTATGCATATGCCTGTCCTGTCATTATTTGTATGTCTGTCCTGTCATTATTTGTATGTCTGTCCTGTCATTATTTGTACGTCTGTCCAGGTGTCATAAATGATTGATTGCATATGCCTGTCCTGTCATTATTTGTATGTCTGTCCTGTCATTATTTGTATGCCTGTCCTGTCATTATTTGTATGTCTGTCCAGGTTTCAGAAATTATTGACTGCATTGTCTCTGTCCTGTCAGGTTTGCCAGATTATTTGTATGTCTGTCCAGGTTTCAGAAATGATTGACTGCATTGTCTCTGCCCTGTCAGGCAGCCCAGATGGCACAGAGAGACTCGCAGGAACTCTTCCAGTCCATGTTTTTCCGTGACCATGAAGACGATGAGGATGTGTGCACTGCTGATGCTGTGATCTACCAGTTGAGAACCAATGGAGTGTTTGTGTTTGTGCCAAGGTCAGTAAAAACTAGTCCAACGTATTTCTGATTCTGTCTATGGTCTGTCGCAAGACAGGGGAGCCTGGGTAGGATCTGTTTGTGGCATTATTGAGCATTTGTTTACATCAGATTTGTTTATATTTTTTTTAAATTATGGTTTAACTGACCATCATGTAATTGATTTTCCCTAACTTTATATAGATTGATAACTGTAGATTCATAACTTCAAAGTTTACATGTATGAGCATGAAAAATTGTGACGTATTCCTATGAGAACACATTCACCGACATATATTCTTCTTTTCAATTTAAAACTCTCTCTCTCTCTCTCTCTCTCTCTCTCTCTCTCTCTCTCTCTCTCACACACACACACACACACAGAAAAAAAAATGTTCAGTGCATTAGTAATGTTATTTTATAAAGATGATGAAAGCAAACTGAATCTGTATTTTTAGCTGACATTTTAACTAACAATTTTAAATACTTGATGTTTACTGTCATATGAATGAGTATGAAAATACTTTGTTGTTTGTGGTCTGTTTTTTTTTTTTTTTAAGCTCCTGGTTGTTCCTAACTGTAAACTTCATTTGCAGGCAAAATGTAGTTTCCATGCTATTGTATGGAAAATGAAATGTGAGAAAGGGCATGTGTGTGTGAAATGGGGAGAAAGGATTCATTGTTATTGCAAGGTGATCTAATACGTTGGATCTAATTTTCAAGTGCTTCTCAACACTAAGTTTATTTGTCTTCCTAGGCATATGGGGAGGTTTTCCTTTTACTTTTCTCTTTTGTCTTAAACTTATTATGGTGTGTCTTACACACAAACACACACACATACATGCTAACACACACACACACACACACACACACACACACACTCTCTCTCTCTCTCTCTCCCTGTTCACATTTTAATTTGCTCCTCTGTCCTGTAACACCCCCCCCCCCCCCCTTATATTCCCCCACCCCCTCAAGCTGTAACCTAATCAAGCATGAGAGCTCCTCTGTCCTGTAACACCCCCCCTCAAGCTGTAACCTTAATCAAGCATGAGTTTTTTTTTATACCATATCAACCATTTTTTTTTGAGTAACCAGCAAACCATGATTTTCTTTTTAGTAGCCAGTTCAGCCATGATTTTCTATTAACCAAATCAGTCTTATTTATATTTCTGTATAAATCATATCTTCCTTATGACTAAATGAACTTTTAAAAAAAAAAAAAAAACATGATCTTTTTAAATTCCAAATTAACCATTTCTGAGAGCCAAATGACCTGTTTTATTACGACCAAACAAACCATGTTTTTATTTTGTAAATGAAATAAATTATAATTTTTTCCCCCCACCAAATCAACTATGGCTTTTTGAGAACCAAATGAATCATGATTTTAAGGTAACCAGATCAATTGTAATTTTTTTTTCATGCCAAATAAACTATGACTTGTTGATGAGCAAATGAATCGTATTTTCTTATCAGAAAGTCACTTAAGGTTTCATTTTTAATCAGATCAAGTGTGATTTTCTTCTTTTTTTTTTTTTTTTTGATAACCAAATCACTCATAATTTTGTTTTCAAGTAAATCAAATGTAATTTTTTTTTGTAATAACAAGTCACTCCTGATTTAATTTTTAACAAGTGTGGTTTTTTTTTTTTTGATAACCAGGTCACTCATAATTTCATTTTTAACCAAATGAAGTGTGATTTTTTTTCTTTTTCTTTTTGATAACTGAATGAGTACAGTTTTTTTTTTTGTTTTTTTTTTTTTTTTTTTTTTTTTTTTTTTTTTTTAATGCTGCCAGGTACGGTGTGAAGGGAGTAGCCTACCTGCAGGATCGAGATGGACAGGTGGTTTACATCCCCAGCTCAGGGGAACCTCAGTGGCTGAGTGGTTCCCTGAAGCATGCAGAGGAGGGGATCACTGTGGAGTGTTCTCTGGGCCATCAGACTTACCACCTCCTGGAGCACATCACGGTGAGTCGTTTGACGGGATATACGATGTATGATGAGACTAAATAACTCTGTATGTAGTGATGGCAACCAAAATGGTACAGAGTGGAGGATAAGAAGTATCTTGGCCCACTTTCTCACCGTTTGCCTTTGTCGGAGTCCTGTTTGCTTGGGCAGGTCACTTAACACTTACGGGCACCACAGTCGCTGTACACTGTGAGGGAATTGTATTTAGTTCTTCAGGCTGCACTCTCAGGTAATTGTGTATGGCAGCTGCTTCTTGTCTGCTCTTCCGTGAGGTCAGCCCACAGTCTGCATGTACCTTTGCCTGAGAGTTGATCACTGCTGGTGTGCTTCAGACTTGACAGTCTGATTTATCAGCAGCAAGTGTGTGGCAAGTGACTGCCAGTACATGTACAGGAAGCATACAGAAGGGAGCCGGAATAGCTCAGTGGCCGAGTGCTGGACTCGTGATCCTGGTGTCGCGGGTTCAAATCTGTGCTGGGCCGTTTCAGTACAGGGGGATTTTTCCCTCAGAGTTAACATTGGTTTGGACTCCATTTTCCAAACAGTACTTCGAATGAGACTATAAAAACCGAGTTTCCGTTTGTGAATGCATGCATAATATCTTGCACACATGTAAAATCCCATCACCAGTTTAGTCCCTAGTATGGATGACACGTTACATATAGCATGCACCTTCCCTGAAGCTGGAGTGTGGTTGCCTTAATGGCTGGTTAAAAAAGGGTCATACACACAAAACTCCTCTCCTTTTATAGGGTAGATGGGATTAATCCTTGCCTGTCTATACAGGGAGCATCTGCAGGAGTACCAACCTGCGTACACAGAAAAAAAGCATGCAGAAAGGAAATGGTAAATGCCTTCACTTGACAATTTGATGTATCAGTAGCAAAGTGACAGCCAATATATGTACAGGAAGCATACAGACAGGAAGTGGTAAATGCCTTCTCTCAGCAGTTTATCAGGAGCAAAATGACAGCCAATATATGTACAGGAAGCATACAAACAGGAAGTGGTAAATGCCTTCACTTGACATTTTGATTTATCCCCAACAAAGTGACAGCAAATATATGTACCGGAAGCACACAGATAGGAAGTGGTAAATGCCTTAAGCGTGCACAGTGGCAATATAGTGAAAGGGGTAGTAGATACTTATCCCCCACCCTTTTGCATTTATGTGGGTACCTAGGGGACAGAGCTTCTTGTAACACCTCTAGTTAGAACACCTGTGTCCTGTTGTACAAAACTGAATGAGATCATCTTTCACAGCATCCTACACATTCTAGAAGAGCGATTGCAAAGAAGTGCATAAGGGCACAAATGGAATAGGATTGCTTCCCCTCTCATTTCTATGCCCATGGTAAATTCATGTTCTTTAGTGCCCTCTTGAAGGGGACGCTCACTCATTGACACCACAGCCTGTGCTTACTGAATGTCTTGGCATCAGTGCAGCGTGTCCTCCTCTTGATGTTGATCACTCTCAGAAGACTGTCGATGCTGTGGGGCTGTGTGTGTACAGTGTGTCAGCAAGATAGAAAGAGAAAAAAACACAAAAAAAATGACTTGTCTAGGTGGAGTGTGTCTTGGAATATCTGACTGGTCATGTAGACTAGGTTCAGAGAAAAAGAAAGCTCCATAACATCGTTTTCATTATCTTTGTGAACTTTGATAATGAAGCAGGCTGGAGAATTTGAAGTGGCTAAATACATTTCGCGGTTACTCATTCTGGGTCAGATCCAGACACACGATGAACACCACCACAGTGACATAATTGCAGTATAATATCTTCACTGGGGGTAGACCTGACCACTTGTTGGTTTCTCCCTTGCACTGCTGGTTTTCAAGCAGTGACTGAAGTATCAAGGTCTAGAGTGAAACAATGACAGAAGTATGCAGATGTAGAGTGAAGCAGTGACAGAGTATGCAGGTGTGGAATGAAGCAGTGACAGAAGTATGCAGGTGTATATTGAAGCAGTGACAGAAGTATGCAGGTGTGGAATGAAGCAGTGACAGAAGTATGCAGGTGTAGAGTGAAACAGTGACAGAAGTATGTAGAGTGAAGCAGTGACAGAAGTATGCAGGTGTGGAATGAGGCAGTGACAGAAGTATGCAGGTATATATTGAAGCAGTGACAGATGTATGCAGGTGTGGAATGAAGCAGTGACAGAAGTATGCAGGTGTAAAGTGAAGCAGTGACAGAAGTATGCAGGTGTGGAGTGAAGCAGTGACAGAAGTATGCAGGTGTGGAGTGAAGCAGTGACAGAAGTATCAGGGTAGAGAGTGAGCAGTGACAGAAGTATATACGTGTGGAATGAAGCAGTGACAGAAGTATGCAGGTGTAGAGTGAAGCAGTGACAGAAGTATGCAGGTGTAGAGTGAAGCAGTGACAGAAGTATGCAGGTGTGGAGTGAAGCAGTGACAGAAGTATGCAGGTGTGGAGTGAAGCAGAGACAGAAGTATGCAGGTGTGGAGTGAAGCAGTGACAGAAGTATCAAGGTGTAGAGTGAAGCAGTGACAGAAGTATGCAGGTGTGGAGTGAAGCAGTGACAGAAGTATCAAGGTGTAGAGTGAAGCAGTGACAGAAGTGTCAATGTGTAGAATGAAGCAGTGACAGAAGTATGCAGGTGTGGAGTGAAGCAGTGACAGAAGTATCAAGGTGTGGAGTGAAGTAGTGACAGAAGTATCAAGGTGTAGAGTGTAGCAGTGACAGAAGTATCAAGGTGTGGAGTAAAGCAGTGACAGAAGTATCAAGGGTGTAGAGTGAAGCAGTGACAGAAGTATGCAGGTGTAGAGTGAAGCAGTGACAGAAGTACGCAGGTGTGGAGTAAAGCAGTGACAGAAGTATCGAGGTATAGAGTGAAGCAGTGACAGAAGTATCAAGGTGTAGAGTGAAGCAGTGACAGAAGTATGCAGGTGTGGAGTGAAGCAGTGACAGAGTACGCAGGTGTGGAGTGAAGCAGTGACAGAAGTGTCAATGTGTAGAATGAAGCAGTGACAGAAGTATGCAGGTGTGGATTGAAGCAGTGACAGAAGTGTGCAGTGAAGCAGTGACAGAAGTATGCAGGTGTGGAGTGAAGCAGTGATGCAGAAGTATGCAGGTGTGGAGTGAAGTAGTGACAGAATGTGTGCAGGTGTAGAGTAAAGCAGTGACAGAGGTGTGCAGTGAAGCAGTTACAGAAGTATGCAGGTGTGGAGTGAAGAAGTGATGCAGAAGTATGCAGGTGTGGAGTGAAGCAGTGACAAAAGTATGCAGGTGGTGGAAGAAGCAGACAGAAGTATGCAGGTGTGGAGTGAAGCAGTGACGCAGAAGTATACAGGTGTGGAGTGAAGCAGTGACAGAAGTATGCAGGTGTGGAGTGAAGCAGTGACAGAAGTATGCAGGTGCGGAGTGAAGCAGTGACACAGAAATGTGCAGGTATGGAATGAAGCAGTGACAGAAGTGTGCAATGAAGCAGTGACAGAAATATGCAGGTGCGGAATGAAGCAGTGACAGAAATATGCAGGTGTGGAATGAAGCAGTAACAGGAGTGTGCAGGTGTGGAATTATGAAGCAGTGACAGGAGTGCAGGTGTGGAATGAAGCAGTGACATAAGTATGCAGGTGTGGAATGAAGCAGTGACAGAAGTATGCAGGTGTGGAATGAAGCAGCGACGGAAGTGTGCAGGTGTGGAATGAAGCAGTGACATAAGTATGCAGGTGTGGAAGTGCAGTGAAGCAGTGACAAGTGTGCAATGAAGCAGTGACAGAATTGTGCAGGTGTGGACAGAATGTGCAGGTGTGGAATGAAGCAGTGACAGAAGTGTGCAGGTGTGTGCATGAAGCAGTGAAGCAGTGGTGACAGAAGTGTGCAGGTGTGTGAAGCAGCAACATAAGTGTGCAGGTGTGCAATGAAGCAGTGACAGAAGTGTGCAGGTGTGCAGTGAAGCAGCGACAGAAGTGTGCAGGTGTGGAATGAAGCAGGGACAGAAATGTGCAGGTGTGCAATGAAGCAGCGACAGAAGTGTGCAGGTGTGGAATGAAGCAGGGACAGAAGTGTGCAGGTGTGCAATGAAGCAGCGACAGAAGTGTGCAGGTGTGGAATGAAGCAGGGACAGAAGTGTGCAGGTGTGGAATGAAGCAGCAGGGACAGAAGTATGCAGGTGTGGAGTGAAGCAGTGACAGAAGTATGCAGGTGTAGAATGAAGCAGTGACAGATGTCTCTGGGTGTGGAATGTCTTGGTCAACAGGAATGAACAGTGTTCGACCGACTCCATTGAGAGGGCATCAAACAAAAGGCAGCCAAACAAACAAAAAAAAAAAACAAAAAAAAGTAGTAAAATAGGTATGAGAAGTAAAATGAAGTAGATATGATTGGTGGAGGCGGAGGGTTCCTGAGGATGTCTGAGCGGATTTAGCCGAGAGCTGCCCACACAAAACATCTGTGGCTAGCTGTTGATGAACATGACGGGTAGACTTGCCATATAGCCAACTAAGGAGATTTGCTGTTTTCTAATTAATTGTCAAACTTTTCCTGTTTTCTGATTAGTTGTTAAACTTTTTTCTGTTTTCTAATTAACTGTCAAACTGTTTTCTTTTTGATTGTTAAAATTTTTCTGTTTTCTAATTTCAGACTTTTCTCTTACATGTCAGACTTTTTTTCTGTTTTCTGATTAATTGTCAAGCTTTTTTCTGTTATGTAATTAATTGTCAAATTTTTCCGTTTTTCCAATTAATCGTTAAACTTTTTCAACAATCTGATGAAAATTAAGTCCATACATATTTGGCAGTGTGAATGTGAAGTCAATTTCCAGTGAACACTTCGCTCAGGGGAGGGAGGGGAATGGTATGGCTGTAGACTAGTTTTAATGTACATCAGAGCAGATTGTGGAAGGAGGGTGGTGGAAGAAGTGAATCGATACACAGGGCATTTTATGCATTTTCATCCTTGTTCACAAAGTGTGTGTTTGTGTGTGCAGACTGTCATGCCTGTTACTGTTTTTTCATCTGTTTTTTTTTGTTTGGTTCTGACCAGGTTCGTCTTTCCGTCAACCCCTCCAGGGCTCACTGCCAGTCCCTGAAGATGGCGGTGGTTGCCAAGCAACCCCACATACCCTGTGGGTCAGACTCAGGGGAGGTCACTTCAAAAGCCGACATTGTCAAGGTACTAGGACAAATATCTTTTCAGATTTCTATAGGTCTAGTTTTCATGGCAGTATTTTCAGAAATTTTCTTCTGTGAGAATGGCACCGAGAAGAAAATGATATTGCATTGTGCAGAGAAAAAAAAGCAAAAACAAGAGAAGAAATGATATTGCATTGTGCAGAGAAAAAAAAAGCAAAAACAAGAACATTCAGCTCGGGATGAAAAAAAAAAAGAATTGGGGATGAAAAATAAGGTGGAAAGCAAGCACAGCAGAAGTTTTCGTAAACTTTCTTCAGAAATCATTCAAAAAGGGGTTAGAAAATGATAGGTTGGTCTAATAAAGAGTTGGGAGTAAAAAAAAAAAAAACCTTCCTGAAAAGTGTAGGAGTGGTCGTTACTTTAGAGGTTTCACTGTACCCTGTTTGTCTTGGTCTGGTCTTGTGGCACTTGTGAACTTTTAGGAGGTGTGGGTTCAAATCAAGGCAGCACCAAAGAAACTCTAGCAGCAGAAAGGCGTCTACTATGTAGGCATCAAGATCAAGACGCAGCACTACCTCCTAAGTGTGTAAAAGTTTGTGGTTGAAATACCTCTACAAAGGGGAGGGGCATCTTTGAAAACCACCTGCTTTCAAGTTCACCCTTTGCAAGGTTTCTTACTGTTGTATTTGTCTTGGTTGTTGTTATTGTAAGTGAATGTGAATGTTTGAGAGACTTTGTGTGCATGCAAACAAAATGGGTAGTTGGGTTTGAATGAAAAGAAATTCATCAAAGAAGTGCCATTAGTCTCATGAAGCCGTGAGTGGCATCTTTGTAGATTCAGAGTGAAAAAAAAAAAATGAATTGCGAACGTTTCCCAATAGTCAAGAAAATTCTGAGATAGCCACAGTGATTGGCTACAGCATGAGTGTGAGTTCTTAATTTTATCACAGGGTTAGTGCGAGGGACCCAGTGAATACATCGATGTATATACTTGTTCTGCTGCTACTGTGCTAATGCATGTGTGCCGGGTGTGCATGTATGTATGATGAAGAGTGTGTATAAACGTATGTGCGTGCATGTCTGTGTCTGCACATCTGTATGCATCAATATGAACTGTGCATGATCTGCCCCTTTCTCTGTGGATGACAGAAGTGAGTGAAGCAGGGAGCGGAGGACCAGCAGGAGGCGGAGGACGTGGGCCATCTGCTGGATTCCCTGGCCCCGGAGCTGGCCTGCTACCGCCAGACTGACCCACAGCGCAGCCTTTACCACCTCTTCCAGTCCTTCCACCAGGCGGGCATGCACGTCTGATGCACTTTCATCACATCCGGATGCAAATCTGACAGTATTTGTTGCATCACATCCAACGCCTTCCGTCACATCAGAATGCAAGTGACAGTGTTGGTTGCATCAGTATGCATATGCCATACATTTCACCACATCGGGATGCAAGTGTGACAGTGTTTGTTGAATCAGTATGCACATCTGGTGCCTTTCATTGCATTGGGATTCAAGTTTGACACCATTCATTGAATCAAGATGGACGTCTGATGCTGTGGATTTCATCAGGATGCAAAGTCTCTGTGATTGTTTTACTACAGTACTTGTCTCGGTACCATTTATTTCATCGAGATGCAAGCCATGAATTTGTTCAGTGCAGTAGGATGTGCGGGTCCGATGACTTTTTATTGCATCCGAATGCAAGTCTTAATGTGCTTTTTAGTGTCGGGATGCTAGTCTGACAGTGTTGTTTGCATTGTGACGCAGGTCCGACTGTGCCCGCTCTTTGTAATACTGCTTTGTAAATACAAACCTGATGGCAATCACAGAATTAGTATGCAAGTTTGACAGATGTAGTTAGATGCCTTCATTGCATGCAGGGTGTGAGCTATAGTTTTTTTTTTTAAGATTTCCATGAAGATGGAAGATCCATTTGTCATCACTTTAACTTGTCAAAGCCCCCAGCCCCCCCCCCCCCCCCCCCCCCCCCCCCCAGACAATCCTCCTGGCAGGGTGACCAAAAATGGATACGAGTGGCAGCAGTTCAGCCCATGCTGTGTAGACTTCACAGCTAATACTCTGTAAGAAGGCCATTCAAGATCACAGCTTTGCACCATTTTGCCCACAGTTGTTAACAATAGGCAGTTGTCATTGCGAGAGGTGACCAAACAAGTGACTGGGGAAGAGCCCATCATTGAATGTTTTAATGTGATGAAGGGAAAAAAAAAAGTATCCAATTATTCCCAGTGCATTTGTTAATGCAAGGGTGGGGGACGTTCTCAGGGAAGTACACATGAAGATAATAAACTATAAAGATGATAAACTGTAAACTTCAGTGATTTTTTTTATGTAGGTCAGTTGAATTTTTAGAATACGGCCCAAATGTGCATTTTTTTTTTTTTTAAAAATCAGGAGCATTCCATTGCATCATTCATCTAAAATGATTTTCACTGGAACTTGGCTGTTTAGGTATGGCTTCCCACTGTAACAATTGGCTGGCTTCATCTAAGTTTGATTCAGTGGGTCATTTGCATTGAAGCCAAAGGGAAGTTTGAGGAGAATGTTTTGACGTTAAGGTTTTCAGATTGAATTTATTTCCATGATTTCAGAAATGAAAAATTTTGAAGAAAGTTTTGTGCTGATTGGATATTTCTGTCACCGTTTTAAGTCACATGATGTGTAGACTAACATTGTTTGGGGCAGTTTGATTGTTGGTATCAAGTGGCTTTTGTCTAGAGGGGAAATAGACACCAAGTGCAGTGGTGTAAAAAATGTTCATTTCAATTCCAAGAGATTGTTTTTGTAGCGACTTTGAACTGGAGTCTCTGAGCTTGTGACTAAGAAAACAGAGTGTATGTACGGAAGAAATAAGGGTCTGGAGACGATTGGATACCCTGGTGAGTTAGTCACACTGAAACTAGGCAGTGCAAGTAAGTGAATGAATTCTTCATGTAGCAGCAACTTGAATGTGGCATGTGGGTAATTTTTACTGTGGAAAACAGGAGTGATATGTGGCAGTGGTGATCTGACTGTGGAATCCAACAGTGGTCTGGACTGTGCATCCAACAGTGGGTAATCTTACTGTGGCATCCAACAGTGGGTAATCTGACTGTGGAATCCAACAGTGGGTGACCTGACTGTGGCCAACAGTGGGTGATCTTACTGTGGAATCCAACAGTGGTGATCTGACTGACATTCAACAGTGGTGATCTGACTGTGGCATCCTACAGTGGTGATCTGACTGTGGCATCCAACAGTGGGTGACCTGACGGTGGCATCCTACAGTGGTGACCTGACTGTGGCATCCTACAGTGGTGACCTGACTGTGGCATTCAACAGTGGTGACCTGACTGTGGCATTCAACAGTGGTGACCTGACTGTGGCATTCAACAGTGGTGACCTGACTGTGGCATCCTACAGTGGTGACCTGACTGTGGCATCCAACAGTGTGACCTGACTGTGGCATCCAACAGTGGTGACCTGACTGTGGCATCCAACAGTGGTGATCTGACTGTGGGTGATCTGATGATGGCATTCAACTGTGGTGATCTGACTGGCATTCCAATAGTGGTGATCAGAATGTGGTGTTCGCATGGATGAAAACTGCATGTCCGGAAATGCCGGAAACCAGAATTCAACCTCGCCGTTTGTCCCGAGATCCTGAAATCAGGAAATGTCCTGGTTGATACTTTTTTCCCATGAACATTTAGTGAAAACTGCGTCCTATCCAGGTTTTTCTTTTCCAAACCGATCATTCATCATTTTGCTGAGAGAACATGCAAATGCTGCTATGGCTGTTAGTCAAAAATATCATTGTAAAACCTTATGAAGATTCCGTCTGCGATCGATGCCAGATAAGAACAAGTTTCATTCTCACATGCCAGCGCACAGCAAAGGCTTCTTCCGGTAGTAACTGCCAGATCTTACATCAACTTTGATGAGTATTTTTGTGATGCAGATTACTGTCAAACTTGATTCAGCATATTCAGCAGCATACTTTTGGCGTTGTTGCTGGTTTTATTGATGTTTCTGGGTATGTTGTAAGAAATTTGTCATTTTGCCTGCGGAAATAAGGACGAGTTCTCACTCTTTGGTCAGATTTCCCCCTCCTACGCTTAGGTTCCACAAACTTTTGCAATTACCACTTAAGAATCTCGTCTCTAGAATTTTTTTTGCTGATTTTAAAAAAAAAAAAAAAGTTTGTCGCATTCATCCAATTTCCGCCAATCATGAGAACTAAATTCGACAAATTCACATGGGTAATGGGTCTGTAATTATATGCTCACAAAAAAGGAAAAAAGAAAAGAAAAAAATATGTTTAAGTATTATCCTTAATAATAACAAATACAAGTACATTCATTGCTCTTTTATCTTGTCAGTTAATGCAAGCTGAAAGGCCAAAATGGGCAATCTGTGATATCTGGTTCTTTATTGTGTGACAAAGCACCATCTGGTTAATTCAGTAGGCAAAATGATCAAAAATTGTTCAATTTACATTTTTTTTTAAAAAAATTTCTGTTTATAGGACAGATTTGATTTTGATCTATTCCGGCAAAATGGTCATGCCCTCTGATCTTACAACTCTTATTTTTCACACCTGATTTATGATAATCAGGAGGTTGGTATATTCTTAAGCTTGTCACCCCAGTGTATTATTAATACAACAAGGTTTATTAGAACCTGTTTAAAAAAAAAAAAAAAAAACAAAGATCTGTACATTTCATGACTATTTAGTTTTGCTTCCACTAGAAATTACTTGTGCCCGAATTCAATAACAGACCTGTTTACCCCAAACTCGTGCGTCTTAATATCTCGGACAAAAACCTGTAATTTGAAAAAAAAAAACAACAACATAATTTCATAATCGCAGTACTTTTGAAGACTTGGAAGAGCTGGCTGTTTGCGCGCAAGACCGCTTCGTCGTCATCTTCAACAAGGTAAAAGACGCAAGGCATACTGGGAAATGTCTTCTGACTGCATTTGACTGAAATGGTAGCAGACAAAATTTCACATGTTACAATTCTTTCTTTTTTTTTTTTTGAGGAAGCGCTCTCTATCATTGAAGACAACACGGGTCCAGCGATCTTTGTTAGCCTACGTCGCGCCATTGTGCTGGTAGAAAAAGTTTTCCAGGTAGGCAACGTAAAGTTATGTCATGCCATTCTTACAAGAAGGGGATTCAAATCTCGCTACTGTTCAGAAAGGGGTGAAGAACTAGCGGAGAGGCTGCAGTTGTGAGTGCAGTGCTTTGATTTTCCATTTGATGCCAGGAGAGGCCATGAAATTAAAATTTCATAAAATCTTCTTCGACCCTGGAACCCCTAGTGGGGCACTGCCCCTGCATCCCCCCAGGGCCTGGGCAGCCCTTGGACCCCCTGCCTCATTTTCATTTTTTTGTCAAAGTGTCACCCTTGTAAACAGGTCTGCAATAATCTTAATTTTATTTAATTTTTTCCTGAACTCGGCAAGAACTACATGTATGGGGTTCGAGGATAAAATCCATGTATCGTTTTATAACTTCATACAGTTTAATTCTATTAGCAAAGTCGCATAACCGCTACCTCACCCACGTGTCACTTACAACCCTACCCCCTGCTGAAATTTAACAAGAAGAGTTTTCAGTTAAAGTGAAAAAAAAAAGGTCTGGTTGTCCATATAAGGGAGTTCTTCTAACACCAGATGCACAAATGTTGGTCGCTGCAAGCCGTCTTTTGTAAGTTTCAGAAGTGGTAATGGTCAACAGCCTCAGGTTTCTTGAATTGAGTGAACTGCATGCAAATCAGTAGCAATAATGTCAGTTGGTATTGATGGTGGTCTTGTGGACGGCATGGTAAAAAGGAAACCCTTCAGCTTCAGGGGGTTCCCCCCCTGACCCTCCACCAGGGCCTAAGATAGCACTCTGGATCCCCGGCCTTTTTGCTTTGAATTTTTTTTTCCAGGTTTCACCCATGCATTGACACATGATCTAGTCACAAGTATTCCAGGCCAGGCTAGTAGAGGGTTGGTTGGTTTATTTTAATATATACAAGCATAAGCACTTTGTGCTGTGCTTCTATTATACATCACTATTAGGGCCTTTGTACAGTGGAAAGGTACAGAGTTGGTTAGAGAGTGAAGTGCATGCTTTGGTCTGGTTGGCTTGTCCAAATATTCATCACAAGAAAGTGTGTTCTGGATATGCATGTTAGTAGGAGAGTGGAGGGATATGTGTATGTTGGAGAGGGTTGGTGGAAAGGGAGATCTAGGCAGACTCTGTAAGAAACAGACAGGGAGAGGAGAGAGAAAACTTAACAGTCTAGGCGGGAAAACGGCATTCATTCAGCTCTTAGACAAATTTCTGCTACAACACCCTGGACAGTAGTGAAGTCATGTTGTGCACACCCCACCCCACTTCCATTACCACCAGGCAAGACCCTTCTGCCTTCAGTACAAAGCCTTTGGAGGGTGTGTTCCTTATGCAATTTCAGAATGGTGGAGCAGCTGGAAAAAAAAAATTGGGGGGGTTCGGAACGCACTATCTCCAAGTTGGAGATTTAGAGGTTCCACCCCATGGTAAGAGCATTTTTCCAGTGTTTGGTCATCTCAATTCTTGCCGAAAAGCATCCTGCTTGGTCTTGCAATTTGGACATGTCCATCTTGACTGGTTGACATGTCCATCTGGTGGATTATTCGGGACAATGAAAATGAAGATTGAGCTATTGTTTGCCATCTCAGATTCCTTTCAAGATGGGCGTTGAATGAAAGCAAGGCTGTTGGAACCTTCCCACAGCCTTGTTTTCATTCAACACCCATCTTTCCCGGAATTTAAGGTAAGTGATAACTCATTCTTCCCTTTCATTGCCCCGATTGTTTACCTTGCCTGAAGAAGCCCTAAGAGATCAAAACACGTCGCGTTTTGTCTTGCAACATGCCCATCTTTACTGGTGGATATATCCATCTCAACAGGTGGATTTAAATTCAAGACAATGAAAACGAAGATCAAGCAATCAAAACTTCAATCACTTCTTAAATTTCGAGCAAGATGGGCGTTTGAATGAAGACGAGGCCGTTGGAACCTTCCCAACAGCCTCGTTTTTCATTCAACTCCATCTTGCCCCAAATTCAAGATAAGTGATCGCTCATTCTTCGGTTTCATTGTCCCAATTGTTTATTTTGCCTGAAGAAGTCCAAAGAGGTCAAAGCGCATGGACATGTTCATCTTGGCCGTCAGATTTTTTTTTTTTTTTTTTTTTTTTTTTCCCAAAAGATTTCACTTATTTCTCCTCGACATTCCCCAATAAAGAAATCTACAAAGGGTGTACGTTTGTTAATCCGTGTGCTGTGAAGCAGAATGGAAGCATGTTGGTTTCCAAGGACCCATGGTCTTAAATGCTATAAGGAACACTGGCCCTCCACCAGAAACTCTCCCTTCCTTGCGCGAGCGCACACACAGCATCCAATCCAACTCTCCCCACACAATTACAGACCACACCCACCCTCTAGCATGTCCCTTCCCTCTTCCCTACCCTCCCTCTTCCCCTGTAAATGCAATTTATTCTCCAGAAGCAGATTCTGAAAACTGTCTAAACCTCCTGGAAAATCTTAGAGCCAGCACTGTTCATATTCACAGATAAGAGGCTGAGGGGTACAGTGAAGGTACAGGACGTAGTGAAGTTTTGTGGCCCAAGATAAAACCAACAGTAGTTTTAGTCATTTCAGTCGCTGGAAAATGATGTAAATCAGTTCTGATGATCAACAATGGCACACACAACACATTTAAGTACACAAGTAATTTGAAGCATCATTGCATACCTCTTGAAAGAGGGACGCAGCATAAACATCCATACACTTGCCAACACTCGTGTACCTCAGCTTAAAAAACGGCATTCTACATGAAATATACAACTTGACTACAAAGGGAAGTACAGCTCATATGATCTGATGAAATGGTTCGAGTTCATAAATATTGATACAGGATTGTTTGTGGTTTGGTAAAGAAGGGGTGGCTTAAAACCAAGCCCTATTTTCGTTGATAAAAGGGGTGGACAGGGGGGTGGGGGGGGGGGCGTTAAAACCAAGCCCTATTTTCATTGGTAACATACATGACAATTCCAACCTTTGAAACGGGCAGTTACAATCAGTCGCACATTGGGCACTATGCTGTGTACATCTTTATACAACATTTCAACATTCAGATATATAAGGCTACATTATGAAGCACTCCTCTGCACTACAACAGTCACTGCCCTCCCCACTCATCCGCCCTCCCCCCCCCCCCCCAAAAAAAAAAAAAAAAAAAAAAAAAAAAAACTGGTGGTGTGATTGTGTGAATATTTATCAATGATGCGACAAGAAGTGGAAGCATTTCCAAAAATATTTCTCAGCTTTCACATCAGGTTTGTACATTTTTGTTCCTCCTAATGCGCTAGATTTTTTTTGTTCTCATGTATTTATGGTAATGGCATTGTCTGTGGCTGGTTGCTTTACTCGGACTACCACCACTGATTAAGGTCACTGGAACCATTACCAATGTTTTCAGTTCCAGTTTCATTGGCATGCATGGTTTGTCCACTTCCCAATACAGCCTACAGATACATGAAAGGACTGAATCTCTGAACTGAAAGCTAGATCGTCTTCTCCAAAAAGGGGGGGGGGGGGGGGGGGGAAAAAAAAAATGATACTGGTGATGATGACAAGACATCTGACAGATAACAGATTCTTGTAATGAAGTCACAGGTCTGTGTGACAACAGATCAAATGACTTTTACACGGACTACATCACTGGTCTTAGGCAGTGATGACAAAACTGTTACAGAAAACGCACATGTCATCACATACAGACAAGCTATGGGGTCAGTGCTAAGGGCAAGAAAAGGGATATCACTCTACGCATTTCCATCGCCTTAGCACATCGGTGTAGGCAGGGACAGCTCTTGGCTTAAACTGGTCTTCAATCTTTTCATTGCCTTCAGCACATTTCTCAAAACCTCTGCACGTGCATGTATGTATACGAACACTGTTTAGCCTAAATCTCTCCGAGTCTGAGCGGTGCTGTCATGAACAGTCTTCAATCGCTCACTCGATTACCTTGCTTGTCTTAAACTAATGCTTTGCACACACTGCTTTCCTGATGCATAGCAGTCCTGAGCTTATCCATTGGTATTGTTCATCGATTCTCTAGTTCATCCATTTTCCCATATCATTCTTTCACTGGTTCAACATTTCCTAGGTTTATCCATTCCCGAGTTTGTCTGGAAGTTTTTGCCCCTTTTCATCTCCAAGCAATTTGTTCCAACACCCGCAGCAAATGTGGAAGTGTGACACATCATCCCGACAACATGACTCGTCGGGTGACTTTTCAATGCATGCGGCCTTAAACATACACCTCTGCTATATCTTTCTCCCGAGTCGTCAACAGCCAGCCACATACCTCTCTTGTGTATGTCTTCCAGTTGCTAACATGTTAACACCCAATTCCATAATTCTCCTATTATTTCTCTTCCAACTGTCCATACTTGAACTCCACATCTCTTATCTCTTCCAATTGTCAACACATATGCCCTATCTCTGTATATATCCCTCTTCTAGTCTGCATACCACTCCTCTTTTCAGCGGTAAACAAGTACACACATATACATCTTAAGTTATACTGCTCTTTTTAAACAGTGAGCACCAAACACTTTGCCTTTACTACAATTCTTTTCCAGCAGTCAATAACTAACTTGTCTCTCTTCTACACCTCTCATCCAGAAGTCAACAAGCAGCTCTGTTCCTCTTCAATATTTCACTTCCAGTTATTAATGTATAACTTACGTCTTTATATCTCTCTCTCAGTAGTCAACAACTAACTCTCTTATTATACCTCTGTTCCAGAAGTCTACAAGCAACTCCATACATCTGTATACCTCACTTCCAGTGGCCAACCACTTACTCTGTACCTCTGCTGTATTTCTGTTCCAGTCATTAACAACTAAATGTACCTCTTGTCTATCTCTTTAACAGACTCCTTTCCACTCGGATATTTCTTTCTGTTCTTTTCTGAAAGTTGACAACTAAAGCTGTACACCTTCCACTACCCCACTTCCAGCAGTCAACACCTTATGGTAAATATCTTGCACCTTTTTCAGTACCTATTACTGACTCTGTACCTTTTCTATCTCTCTCTCCCAGCAGTACACACTGTATGCTGTACCTTATCTATATTTCCATGAGAGTCAACACTAAAGTGTACCTTTTTCTACTCTTCCAAGGTCAACACTTCGTACGTCTCCTGTTCCTCTCTTCCAGTGGTTAACAAACTACTCTCCTATTGTACACTTCTCTTCCAACATCAACTCTTAACTCTGTACTCACCTACACCTCTCTTCCAATAGTCAACGTGTCGCTCTGTACCTCTGAGATACCCGTCTTCCAGTATCAACACCTACCTCGACTCCTCTTTCAGAAGTCGTACTTAATTTTGTACCTCTTCAGTCACTCTTCTGATTATCCACACCTAAACTCTGAGCCCTCTGCTTGCCACTCTTCCAGTCGTCAACAGATTTCTCTACCAGCACAAACTTGGTCCATGCCCTTATCAAACAGCTTCTCCTGCCTGCGCATTCGTTCGCACCATCGTAGTAAGCAGTGCATGGACCCCTTGGACAGTCGGGTCCACGCGTGGAATTGGGATCAGCCATGTTCTCCTTGCCCACTCTCTCATCCACACTCATGAAGCGTCCGTTTCATCAATGGTGCAGGGCGTATTTACTACAGGTGTGACAGCAACGCTTCTGGTAGTGGTGGTAGCCACACACAGGCGGGCCTGGCTGACAAACAGGCACCAGCGCCCGCTGGGTTTGTCTGTGCACTGAGGGTTCACCGCCTGCGTCGTGGGTGCCGTCTGCTGATCCGCCGTTCTGGTGGTGCTGGTGGTGGTGAGGGAGCTGAGGCTGTTGCTGTCTGTTGTCTGTTCGGGGCTGTTGAGGTCGCGGTAGGCTGGGATGTGTGGCCACTGGACATGGCTTGATGGCGGTGGTGATGGGCGTGATGTCTCAGCCGGTGATGCTGTTGGCCGACTTCTTTTACACCATCCCCCAAAGCACCTGTCGCAGAGAAATGTCACATTATTCATGCCTGTCATGCTCAGAAGATATATCCAACTTACTCTTGCTGAGTTTAAAGACGCTCTCCTAAGTATAAAGTTTGAAATCAAATCCTCGATGGACAAGAGTGGAGATGCAAAATTAAAAAAAAATTAGCCTCAAGGAGTAATAACCTGACAAAATAAACAAGAACTTCTTACCTCTAGGCAAAATGTCCTCAAGTGAAGGATTTTTTTTCTTTTGCAATCTACATTTCAACATTAACATAGTCCTTCCAGATGTTAACAAAACCTCAGCACAGTCCTCAATAAGAAAGACCTCCATCAAGCAATATAGGTTAACCCTTACACTGGTTATTTAACAACGTAGGTTCGTACGCTCCTTGAAACTCCTTGAATTCTGACCGGGAATTTCAAGACCTTGAAAACCTTTGAAAATCAATAAAATGTTCTGTTGACCAAACCTCCTTGAAAACCTTTGAATATCAAGCCATCAGCTCCAAAATCTTATATGTGGCAAAAAAAAAAAAATGGCAGTATTTTTCTGCATTCAGGTTAATGGAAAACTATTTTAAAACAAATTTCTACAAACATCGTCATGATCCTCGTCTGCGATTTTACCAAGGGAGATAAATTTTAACTTCATCAAAATTGATATTAGTTAAAAATTGTCTCCTTGGTTGAAATCGCCAACAACAATGACGACGATGTTTGTAAAAAATGTTTTAAAATGATTTTTTCATCAACCTGAACGCAGAAAAATCAAACTGCCATTTCTTTTTTTTCAATTTTTATGCAAGTAATGTAGAGAGGTGGCACGAAAAAATTTGACCATTTTTTTTCAAAAATTGTGTTTTGGGTTTTATGTGTTTCTGTGCTTGAGAAAGTCTGTTGAAACCATCTGTGGTTTTCATGTTGTCTATTTTCACATTTTTCTTAGTAAAAAATGACTTATTTGAAGGAGGTGTGTGTGAGAATTGATTCACTTCTTTATTTCAAACGCCGTTTTCTCAAATCACTTTTTTCAACAATGGTTGATGCAAGGAGTACAATATCTCTGGATCCAGACTAGCTAGCTTGGTAATTTTTTTTTTTTTGATCAGAAATGATTTCTGCATGCAATTATATTTTATTTATAAGTCAAAACAGCACGTATCATTTGCTATTTCTATTGGAATAATTCGAAAGCAATGAAACGCGAAGCCGCCTGATGGCCACCATATGGAAAAAAATTGCTTATTGAAAAAAAAAGCAGTTTTGTCAGATATATAAAAAAACCTTTTGTAATTGCATTACTTGCAGCTCAGCAGCAAAACAGTATATAAAAATCCTTTTGTCATTGCATTACTATAGCTCAGCGACAGTACAAGAAAAAAGTCATGTTTCAAGTGCCTAACATGTCTGCTATGATACAAATACAGTCCTTGTCATGAACCTTTTTTTTTTTTTTTAATTTTCATATTTTGCCCCCCATTTGTGGTCCCCAAATCACACAGGAGCTTTGAAATCGCCCAAATATGTTTTTTTTCATGTTTTTTTTTTTTTTTAACATAAAACAAAACAAAAAAATGAAGAAGTTTTAAAGAACAATGGTTTAATTTTTCGTGCCACCTCTTTCCTTGAAATAAAATAAACGCTCCTTGAAAATTCCTTGAATTTTGTTCTTGGGAGTCTGTAGGAACCCTGTATGCAAAACTTTCCAACGGTTAGTAATTTGAACATGACATGCAGAATAAAAATTGTGAGTAACTGAATAAAAGAAATATAAAACAGAACTGGTGTGCTCATGAGTGTTTGATTAGGTGCTTATCTGTCTAGAATGTGAACGCAGGAGAAAAACAGGTGGCACACCCTGATTTTCATTCTCAAGGGCTTTTTCACAAATAATCCAGTCAATGATGTTCCACAGTATCCAGAAATAAGTTATAGCCTATTTCAAAGGACAGTCAGCGTGATTTTATACCCGTCTTCCATGCAGGTAATTCAGGTAGGAATGAATAAGGTACAGTTCAGTTTTCACATTGAAATCATGTGCTGCTAACACACACACACAAAAAAACAAAAAATGGTCACTATCAACAAATGTAATATTCACCCACACTGTCGTCATTTATATTTAAAAGGTTTAGGATCATCTGGGAAGTGCTACACTGAGTTTTTTTCCCCACTGAATGGCATCTTGAGATTCCCCTCACCCTTAGGCACTCATCTAGTTACTGTGCATGTCAATCTCAAAATCACTACTGCATGGTGCTTGATCTAAATCAAAACTATCACACATCACACCCAGTTCATTCAAAATGTCTTTCTTCTTCATCTGCTTTTTCCACAAGAAATTCAGCAAAAATCATCATCAAATAAGTTCCTAATTCTATCATGTTTGGCTTTGGGCACCGCCATGGTTGTTTGCTAATGAGTTGAGTCTTGCTATGCATTACAAGCTGCTACTAACCATAAACTACGCTAAAACGTTGAAAATCCATGTTCCGGGGCTCGCTTAGTCACTCATACAAATTAGTTTGTCACTGAGCCATAGTTTCGTATCTGTGCATGTCTGTGAAACTAGGTTCACAAGGCCACCCTACAGCGCGACTTGTGTCGTGACAACCAGTGACGGCCATGATGTATTGGCGGACATATGTCGCGACAACCAGCGTAAGGGTCAACCTTGGCAAAGTCTTCCCAATGGGAAGGATCTCCTCATGCTACACCAGCTTATCTCAGCACAGTCTTTCCAATGGGAAGGATCCCATAAAGCTGTAGCAGCTGATCTCATTACATTCAGGTGGTGTATGTGGAGCGGAAGCTGCAATGAGCGGCTTCACTTTCAGGCTGGAGAACAGCCGACATGAAAAATCTCTGAAAAAGGCCGGGTTCCAGGGGCCCACCTAGGCCCTGGTGGGGTCCAGGGGCAACAGCCTGTGGGATCCAGGGGCAACACCCTGTGGGGTCCAGGGACAATGCCCTGATGGGGTCCAGGGGCAACATCCTGGTGGGGTCCAGGGGCAACACCCTGGTGGGGGGCACGGAGGGAGGTGCAAAGCCCCTCGGCCGAAATGGAACCTAAGCAGTTTTAAAAAGTTTTGTGGTCTCTCATGATAGGCAAATTACTATGCAGGAAAGTAAAGAAAACAAAATGTACACACACACACACACACACATGCACATGCACACACACACACACACACTCTCAAACACACACAGAGCTGATGGCAGGGAAGAAACCAACAAATCATACTTCGGACATCTTGCTGCAGACTGATCTGTGCTGGGGCGGAGGCCTGCAGTGCCATTGGCTGTCGGGTGTGGTTGTGGCGGTAGTGCTGGTAGGTGGTGTTGGGACTCGTGCTCTCCTGGTAGCGCTGCGGCGGCCCCACCTTTCGTGTGGTCGGGGGTCGTATTCATTGGAGTGGCGATGGCTGGCACTGGTGTCGTTGCTGCCATCGCAGGAATGTTTGTTGCAGGGTCGGCGTTCCTGAGGGCGCCGCTTGGCATTGCAAGACAGGCTGGGCTGCATGGAGATGTTGAGACATTTCACCTCCCGTGTCTTGATGCCGGTGCCGCAGGTTTTGGAACACTGATGAAGGGAAAGGAAGGGACAGGAGGATGAAATGTAGTGTGACATGGGGTTTACCTGCTTTAAGTCTTTGTAACATGCCATAATTCCTTACAAACAAGGACATCAGAAATAAACTCCGGTATTATGACATTATTATGTTGTGTAAACATTTCACATCATAATTCACAAAAGACAAGACTTTTAAATCATTTTCCTTTTGTTTTTTCATGAAATGATGGAAACGAAACAAGTCTCTTGTAAAGGTTGGACCGTAAACACAAAATTGCATTTAAACGTGATCTCCTATACTCCTCCCCCCCCCCTTCTTCATTTGGACCCCCTCCTCCTTCTCTCCCAAGACCATCTTTACGCTTCTCTCTTTCTACACACATACACCCATTGTGTGCATGCGTGCACATCATAAGAAATAAGTGTTTTATGATCGCACAGTCACTATGTGACAGCCATTTCTAGTACTGTTTATTCACTTCATGCACTGTAATCACATCATGAAAATGTGTGTAATATGCTGACATCATTGATGCATTGTTGCTAATTAACACCCTTAGCAGTATGTAGTATGTTACTATTTTTAAGAAGGAATATAACAATCAATATCTGTAGCAGTATGTAGTATGTTGATATTTTAAGAAAAGGAATAGCATAATATCTCTCACTCTCTCAAAAAAAATGAATCCATGCCTATCACAACCCAGCAAAAAGACAGTCTCACGATCAAGTTCCTTCCCCTACATCTTAAGATTAACCCACTGAACAGGTTATATACCACAAAGTGCCAGGAATAACAACTGATAACAACATCAGTTGGCATCCTCATAGAACCTCTCTGTCAAAATAAATTTCACAGAAAGTCTATCAGCTCTCCAAAAATCAAACGCTTCTTCAACCTTCTCTCATGCAAGCTTTTGTCCAGTCTCTCATATTCAGACACACACATACAACATGGGTCTCTACCCTATGGGACTGCTAGCGCTAACACCCTCAAACCATCGCGCTGATTTACACCACCGAGCGCTCTAATTAAGTCTTCCTAAAAAGCAGTAGTCATAGATTAGAATACAACAAAGGGATCATCATAATGTACAAGACTGTGTCAATGAAGGCACTCTCAACATTAATTCACAGATTCTCAATGAATCCTCCTCAATTACCCTATCCAAAATCCATATCCCTGTTCCAAGGATTGACCAATTCAAATCCAGTTTTCTTTCACTCCCTCCCAGCCGCGGATATAGCCACGGTTTAAGGGTCATTGCATAATTGATCATCTGACCAGTCACATGACATTGTTTACTTCCTTGCAAATGGCAGCTCCCATACAGCGTGTTTGAAGCGATTTCTCAGCAAGTTCTGCGTTGATTTTGACGCCTTTTTTTGCGTTTTGTAAAGTGAAAATTTGTCGAGCAGATCAACATGGCTGCCAGAAGCTTTACTGCTGAAGAGGTGGTGAGAATTGTGTTTGAAATGCTGTACGAAGGTAAAAATTAGCAATGACGAAAGTGAAAGGAAAATGAAGGTGATGTGGTTGTCGATCAGCCTGACAATGAGTCAAGTGATTCAGATTACCAGGAAGAAGATATTGATGTACCAAGTTCATCAACAGGTAGAGGGCTCGGTCGTGCTGGTTGTGGGCATAGTTGAGACATAGTATGAGAGGGAAAAAAAATCATCATTTTCCTTCAATAATATGTATACATACATGTATATACACGTATTTGCTTACTGTTGAACACTTGTTAATTTTTTTGCCAACTTTTTTTGTGTGTGTGTGTGTGTTTTATTTAACGTCTTTCCACTAATCGTGATATTAGACAATATTTTTTTTGTATGATGTGTGAAATGCTAGTAAAAGTCACATCTCTAGCTGCCATTGATATGCATTAGTCAATGCATCCCTGAACACGCTGTGTGCTTTTTTTTTTTTTTTTTTTTTTTTTTTTAGTAAATAATTTGCACTTGGTTGTTATGTCTATAGATTTGTGTACATTTCAATACCATTTTCCACCCATGATATATAGAGATTTGATTTTTCATGGATTTTTTTTTTTCAAAATATTTTGTTTATTTTTCTTAAAATCTTGGTTATCTTCCCATGATTGTGAGTTATCTCATCCTGTCAACATGAAACATATAATAATTATATTCTCCATTAATTTTCCTTCAATAAAATGTATACTTCTGAATACTTTTGGGCAATACTTGAATTTTTTTTTTTTTTTTTGTAAGGTGGGTGTTTTTTTTTTTTCCTAAAACTACACACAGTTCTGGGAGTCAAAGGGTTAAAATTAAACAAATTAGGCTCCTGTCAATGGAACTCACTCCCTGAGTCCATCAAACAACAAAAATGCATACCAACATTCAAACACCTTTATTTCAGCCATCTTATGTGCTAATGTTTGCATTCTCCACAACAAACCCACTACCACTCTCCCTGCTTACTGTATGAACCCTGACTATCAAGAAACTGTTTTGTTCTTGAAATGCCCATTGTGTGTGTGAGTGCGAGAGTGTCTGTGTGTGTGTTCCCCATTACCTCCTGCCTTGTGGTCATAATGTCTTTATGCTTGTATTCTTATGCGACTCCATCTCTCACAACTATTTTCTGTTGGAATGATGATTTGTTATCTCTATACCCCCACCCCTCACCCCCAGCCCATGGTGACTGCGCTATCATAATGCTTTTTTTTTTTCTCCACTTGCGCTTTACTTTTGTTCTTTTTCCTCAGGCTTTGAAATTGATTGTCTCCATACTTCTCTTGCATGATTCTCGCATCTTGTTTGTATTTTTTGTTTGTTCTCTAAACATGCATAACTATGTGCTTTTCCCCCACACCCCCACTCTTGCCTCCCTCCCTCCCTCTTTCTCTCTCTCACCCTTCCCTGCACTCCTTCCACTCCTGTGTCTCTCTCTCTCTCTCTTTTTAAAAAAAAAATTATACTTTTAACCACTTTTTGCATGCTTCTACATTTATTGACTTGTCCTATGTTGCACTGTTGACTCTACTCAGGATGAGGACTGGATTTAGAAAAAAATCAAATCATTAAAAAACGATAGTTGTCATTAGTATACCAATATTGAGGGGAAAAAAAAAAAATATATAAAGGCTTCTCTCTCTCTGTCTCTCAGTCACACTCCTTTGATGACTAACAGATGTTCACTTTCTATGTTGGTGTATGTATGCGTGTGTGTGTGTGTGTGTGTGTGTGTGTGTTTTCTCATAATCAATTCATTTATTCTTGTTTGCTGTTTTAATGTCTTTCTTTTTTTAAGATCATCTGTGCGTCAATGTTGGAGAAACAACTCATCCACATTTTTTACGTATTTTTTTAAGATATGTATGTATGTGAAAAGTTTTGTCAGGTTTAGTCGCGCTAGTCATGCTTAGTTAGCTGCTAGTCATGCTTAGTCTTCTAGCAGGGGGAAGAGCTGGATGGAAAAAAAGCATGTATTTGCTTATCTGTTATCCTTGAAAATAAAAGATTATCACGTAATCAACCTCTCTCTCTCTCTCTCTTTCTGCCCCTCTTCTACACATCTCTCTTTCCCTCTCTCCACATCCCACTAAACACTCTTCTTCTCTGTACTTTTCTTGCATGCGCTAAATGTAACGTTTTGTTTCTTGTGTACACTTTCATATAGCATGATGATTTATAACTGTCTGTGTGGACCTTCACTTCCCAGGAGATAGACCCTATCTTGCCAGGCAGCGTGAAATCATGTTATGAATACACTTGATGCAACCTGTAGGCTGATACAATGTGTGGCCTGTCTCAACATGGCACAAGATATCTGTCGACAAAATCTGGAATGCTCTTGAGAGACAACAACATAAGAGCATACGTGTTTGCCTGAACCTCTGCTTCCTATGTGTTTATGAGCACATCTAGATGCAAATTTTTCTTCACAAGTGTTTCAGATGTTCCCAGTGAGAGAGGCAGAGGTAAGATATACAAGTGCTATTTGTAATGAGTTGTCTTGATTTGTTGGTGTTAATACAGGGAATAATGTATAGAACTATGAAATAAAACATCAGAATGCGATTTTTTTGTTGTGGTTAGATTATGAGAAAGCAGTCTCCTGTCCTTTCTATTCTATCATCCTCCCATTCTCTGCAACGTTTTTGTTCTTCCACAATCCATTCATTCTCGGTGAAGTGAGTGTGGGTAGTGTTCCCTAGCAACTGTGCTCATGTACACCAAGGTCAATGGCATTCTACCACTCACGCTCTCTCTCTCAGCATTCCTGTGAAAATGTTATGTGTACAGTCATCAACAAACACTAATGACATTTTGAGTGAGACACAAGCAAAAAACAAAAAAGTATCTGGAGATGAACATACAGAACATGATATGCAGAGTTAATGGATACAAAACATATACACATAAACAGACATACACACCACACACAAGACACATACACACTCCACACACACACACACACACACACACACACACGTACAATACAGTACCTGGGTCCAGTGGGTCATGTACCACTCAGGCTCACAAGGCGGCAGGGTTCGAACATGGCTCCCTGGCATGGGGCCGTTCCTTGCGTAGACAGTTCTCCTTATCCACCACACCCCACAGACGTCGCCCATGCTTCTTTCTTCATGCACACCACCTCCCTCGTCCGCCAGGCGTCACCGCAAGTGGAGTTACACTGACACACAGCGAAATTCACAGGGTGTCGTCACCAAGAGAAGACAGGTAAATGAGGAGTGGGGGCCAAACCCATATCAAAAGGTGCAACCAAAAGGAATTAAAAGACAAAAAGAGGAGTAATATATGCATTTAGGATGCCTGGCTGTGTTAGCTGGTGAGAACAAAGAGTTCGAAGTCAAATGATGAGAGTTCTGAATTCTGCTAGTGCCTGATATCTTGATGTCTTGTTGCCTTTTGTCAATTAGGTGCCCTTCTTCATCTTGATGTCTTGTTGTTCTATTGTTAAGTGTATTGTCAATTAGGTGCCCTTCTTCATCTTGATGTCTTGTTGTTCTGGTACTAGGTATAGTGTCAATTAGGTGCCCTTCCTCTGTGGCAGTCATCCCCACCTGCCGTATCACCTGTTGAAGGTGTGGACGTTAAACACATTAACCTGCCGTATCACCTGTTGAAGGTGTGGATGTTAAACCTGCCGTATCGTATCACCTGTTCACCTGTTGAAGGTGTGGATGTTAAACATGTTAAACCTGCCGTATCACCTGTTGAAGATGTGGACGTTTAAACATGTTACACCTGCCGTATCATCACTGTTGAAGGTGTGGATGTTAAACCTGCAGACTACTCTACCACCTAAACTCTGATGAAATTTATTTCCATCATAGCGACAAACCATGTACATAATACCCTCACCCTAGACTAGCAAGTAAAAATTTTAGAGAATAGGAGAGAGGGCTGCAAGTAATAATTATAAAGAAGAGGACAGGGTTGCAATACAGAAAGAGTTTGTGCAATGAGGATGATGGAAAGACAAACTAAATAAACATGGACTGTAACAAAACTGATCCTATACTGCTCAAAACAATTGAAAGGCCACTTGGAAATTCTCTCGCTATTTCACAACAGAACGGAAACAACCCCAAAACAATGCTTTCAAACTTTACTTCAGCCATTAATCAAAACACCAATGACACAGATTAATGACAAAATTGATTTGAACAGCATGTTTTGTCACTTTCAAGTCCACTACCCATCTTTTCAAAAGTCAGAACGCCAGAGATACACAAAAACACAGTCAGTAACGCGTGTGTCCGCCATTTGCGTGGATGCACACGATGCACCTTTGCCTCATGGATTGAGTCAGAGTCCTCAGAGTCATCTGGGTATTGCCTGCCCACTCCTGCTCAAGGAACTGGAACAGCTGGTTGAGGTCAACTGGCGGGGGGTGATTGCTTCGAAGTCGCCGGCCCAGCACGTCCCATAGGTGCTCGATTGGATTAAGGTCCGGTGAGCAGGCTGGCCAGTCCATGTGGATCACGTGTGTTGCTGCTGAAGAAAGTTGTTGACGACTCGAGCCCTGTGAGGTCTGCGTTGTCGTCTTGAAGTACCGCGCCTGGTCCAATAGCTTGCAGTGCTGGCAGCACAAGGGGCTGCAGGATGCCATCCCTGTAGCCCACACAGTTGAGGTTGCCTTGCACCATGTGCAGGGGGGTTCTGCAGTTCCGTGCCATCCCTCCCCACACCATTATGGATCCACCACCATAGCAATCACGCTCGCTCACGAGACCATTGTGATAGCGTTCTCCTTGCCGCCGCCAGAAACGGTTCCTGCCGTCATGAAATGATAAGGCAAAGTGGGACTCGTCAGTAAACAATACTCTTGCCCACTGATCTCTGGTCCATGCTAAGTGACGCTGGGTCCAAGCCAAACGAGCAGCATGGTGAGCTGGTGTCAGGACAGGACGGACGGCTGGTCGTCTTGAGTGCAGGTGTGCCTCTCTCAACCGGTTCCGAATGGTCTGGTCACTGACGGTGACATTGCCGGCTGCTTGCAGCTGCCCCCTCAGTGTGTTGGAAGTGGCCGTTGTCTGCCTCAGAGCTGACAGGACAACAAACCTGTCCTGCTGCCTGGAGGTGGACCTTGGGCGTCCTGAACGTCTTCGCTCAGCAACACTTCCTGTCTGGTGAAGCGGTCTCTCAAAGTCTGAATGACTGAATGGGCGACTGACAGTCGACGACCAACCTCTCGCACCCCCACGCCCCTCCTGAAGCCACGCAATTGCCCCCCCTTGGTCATCCTGACTCAGTCGTTGTCTCCGAGGCATGGTTGCAAAAGTGCCGTAAACACAGGCATAAATGCCCACCAGTCTCTCAAAACTGGCTGACCTGTGTTCAGATAAGACATGGGTTGCACACGTGCATTGCAGTATTCCTGCAGTTCAGATGTGCTCTGTTGCACAGGCCTGTTTGATTTGCACCCTTTTTTCGTGCAGTATGTGCACATTTCAGTTCACCGCTGTGATGTGCATGACACAGACTGAGTTGATTTCTGATCAAATTCAAGTTGACTGATCAGGCATGCAACCAAATTCAGTAAGTTTGGGTGGGTACAGTGCCGTGTTATTGGAAAAAATAAAGTCAAACAAGGTACCCTAAAAAGTGGTAGTGGCCTTTCAACTGTTTTGAGCAGTATACATTCTCTCAAAACCCTGATATTATGAAAATCTAGTGCGCCTCGCCCTACTCAGTCGTCTCGTCTCGAACAGCTAAACATACGATTCCCCAAAGCTCAACAGTGCAAAATGCATGTGAAGCCTGCAACAAAATAGATATGCTGTAACTACATGTCCAAAGCCATCAGACCAGAGTATTGTGGTGCATGGACATCCCATAGGAGACCGAAGACATCTTGAATCATGGATCAGCTGCTGTGGTTTTCAATACCTCCAGCATGTTTGCATGCTTCAAAAACAAAGACAAGGTACAGCTGTGTAAGTCTCCAATATCCCATTTCAGCATTCCACCACCTAGATAGGTCAATGATGACGACATTGTTTCATGTGGAAACTGAGCTAGCTGGACAAGAGGGAAAAAAAGGTCAGCGAAGGTTGCAGCAGAAAGTCACCTCTATGATCCCCACTCCCCACACCACTCCCGTACTTCCCTCTCCCCCACTTCTCCACCCGACTTCTAAGACACTTCCCCTCACTTCCCTCCCCCGCCACTCTCTCCCCCTCATCCTCCTCAACAGTCCCCCCCCCCCTCCCCCTCCAGCAGCCCACTGACCTGGGACCAAGGTCCAGCGAACCATTTACCACCGCAGGGGGCGGCGACACCGCAAGACTTGCGGGTGCGGGGTCTTTGGTCTGCAGGGCACTTTGTCTGCCGACAACCTGCCTCCATCCTCGGCTGCACAGTGCACCTGCGGGTCTTGTAGGTTTTGGCGCCGCACTCCGGTTTGCACTGCACAGCATGGGCGCCCCGTGCAGAGAGCAGAATCAACATAGGGGCGAAGCGCAAGGTCATGTCATGCACTTTACTTCAATTCATGTTGCTTATGGACCCATAAAGGAGTCATATCTGGGCTGTCACCTCGTTGACGTCAACTCTCAAAATACATGCACACACACACAAACACATGCACACACACACACACACACACACATACATACACACACAGGCACACACACCTCTCATTAACACAAATTTCGTTAAAATAGATTGGAGTTCTGTTTAATATCTTTCTTCTATTAAAATCTTAGATGAAAATTGTTAATCTCCTTCAGAAATTAAAGAAGTATCAGGTGCGACATCAGTCTGTGAGGAGGGTTTTCATAGTCTAATGTTTAGGACTGACGTCGTTTACGTCCCAACACTTCATGAGAACATGTTTAAAAGTGAGTGGTAAGATCACATGAAATGCAACACAGAAGAACAGAAGCGGACGGACCAAACCATGGATTTCCAACGTAACCATCTCCTGTGCTGCCATCTCTTAGCATAAAATTCCTCTCACAGATACACCAACAAATACTCAGCCAGACAGACAGACAGACATATATAGCAATGGAATACAACGGGCTAACAGACCTCCAAATCTATCAGAGAAACAGAAAATGATCCTCTAAGCAGGCACTGAAGTCATACATATGATGTTGATCCACTCGATTGTGTGAAGGCCTACTACACAATAGTTCATCTATTATTATGAGTGTGTGTGTCACTGTGTGTGTACGTGTGTGTGTGTGTGTGTGTGTGTGTGTGTGTGTGTGTGTGAGTGTGCGTGTGTGTGTGTAAGATAGACAGAGTGTGTGTGTGTGTGTGTGTGCATGCATGCATGTGTGTATGCATGCCTGTGTGTATGCGTGCATGCATGTGTTAAAGAGAGAGAGAGAGAGGGAGAGATTAAAACAGCCAAACAAAACAGAAGCTAACAACAAAAACAAAAAAAAAAACCCTACATACAGAAATAAAAGTAGTTTCCTTTTTCAAGGTTTAGCAGTCCCCCCCCCCCCCCCCCCCCCCCCCCCCCCCCCCCCCCCGTCATCTCTCACAAGATATTAAGGCATCAATATGTATTTAACTTAAGTACAGTTTTCTGCACCATTTACCATATCAAAGAAACCTTTTTGAAAATCGTAACTCTGCTCATCTACCTTGAATCATGATAACTAATCTTATGGTCACTGCTTAAAACACCAACACCACTTTTCAATTAAAAGAAAAAAGGAAAAAAAAAAAAAAAAAAAAGAAAATGACAATTTTTTTTTCAAAGGCAATCACCTATGCAATTCCAAAATCCCCCCCCCCCCCCCCCCCCCCTTCGACCTATGGAGAACTGACCTCTTTGGACCACTTGGAGTAGTACCAGCCCTTGGCGCAGGACCCCATATCACAGAGGATTCGGGTGCGGGGTGGCTCCTGGGCACAACGAGCGGCTGCCACCTCCTCCCCCTCCCCGTTGACACACCACGCCCGGCGAGTCCTCTCCCCTAGACCACAGTCCGTGGAACACTGCACATGACCAAGGGCATCCAGGGTTAGAATGATTTGCCTGTGGTAACGGCTGATGGCAGACTGCTTTACAAATTTATCTTACATTGCCTACCTGCTAAATGATTAATTATGAATAGCTTGTGTGCTCAGCGACTGATCACAGATTATCTGCTTGCCTTGTAAAATTATGTGAATTGCTTGATTGCTGAAAGATTGTAGACTGCCTGCATGCTACCCGACTGATTACAAAGTTGCTTAATGATTGATTATATTTGCAGTTTAATTCATGATGATTTCAGATTGCCTTACCAGCCTGCTTCACGATCAATTGTAGACTGGCTTGGGTTTTTTGGTTGTTGTTGTTGTCATTCTTCCCAAGCTCTCCCGTGGCACCAACTACTAAGTTGAGTCCTTCCTCTGTCAGTGTCAGAGTCTCGAGGCCCAGAGGCCGTAGCAGTAGTACAGTCCCTATGCTGTCATAACCATCTACAACTATCCTGCCCTGTAGCAGTGCTGAGGCTAAACTGTCTCCTAAGAACCACAGGCCCTAGCACCGATCTGTCACTGGAGTCACTGTCAGCATGACACAGCTCCTGAGTTAACTATAGGTTGGCCTGCCCGCCACACTCCAAGCCCACATGTCATACTGCCGGAGTTTGTCTTCCTGTTTACCAGATCATCAGCGAACACTTCTCAAACAAAGCACACTCAGGTCGCCTATACGCACAGCATCCATGCATGCATCATCGCACACCCCATGAATTTATGATGAAAACTTTTTCACCTAGGGGGTGCAGTGAGCAGGGGAGCCCTTCACCTCACTTGAGAGTTAAGGTCTGTCAATAACAAGTACAGACACAGGTTTGTCGTCAGGTCACTCGTCTTGGATACCTTCCTACCAACAAAAAAGTCAGACTTCTGTTCTCACAGAAAAAATGCTCTAGCTCCTGGTGGCTTAACTCTAGGGGCACAGTCTTCTGGGAGGACACTTGGCCCTTGGCGTCAACTCCCTAGGCAATCTGACAAAAAATCAAAAGTCAGGTCAACTGGAAAAGCCCCTAGGAGTGCACAGGCTACAGGCTCGACCACTCAGAGAAACCACTCGGGTGACGGAAGAGGATCGAAAACTAGGGCTGATCCCTTGGCATCTTTAGTCTCTTTTTTTTCTGGTGCCCAAACTGTTTGCAGTAAAAGTACTGATACTGGACTGTGTGTTTACAGGAACTTCTGTTCTCTTCTGCCAGAAGCTGCAGTGGAGCAGTCAGCTTTTCTGAGACTTGAAAGAAAGCTGTTCAGATCCTGCTTGGAAAAATCTGTTTAGACCTGTTGCTCCTGATCTTTCCTCTGTGCCTCATCCTGACCACGGAGACATACTGACACTATTTTACTTTCTGGACAGCCTCTTCCATGGTTCTGGGCACATTTACCCACCTCCTCGTCCAGACACCAGTGCAAAATTTGCCTTGCCCTGTGCATTCCTTTCAGGCAGGTCCCTGAAGGCTGAATAAGCAAGAACTGAGACCTGCTCTGCCCAGTCATTGTAGGACTCCCCTGGGCTTGGGCTGGCTTGCTGGAATTTTAACTTGGCTGTTTCAGTCAGCTTTCTGGCCCTGAAGCGTGCTTCCAATTTCTTTATCTGGTGATACGAGCACTGACTGCCCATCCTGGTGGCTCTAATGAAGAAGTCTTGGGTTTTTCCCTCCAAACATCATCCAAGGTATCCCCTGATCTCATTCTCAGATCAGTTGACGGCTGTTCTCTAGCTGTCAAATCTATACTTGAATGACAACAGTTTTAATTTCCCTCATACTGCAGATTTTTGGATAATTTCCGGGGGTCCCGCTCTTTGTCCAGAAAAGGGGATGCCAACAGAACTCTCTTCTCTTCTGCTGTCTGAGGAGTAGGAATAAAACTGACTCACTCCCTGGTCATGGCAGCAATATCTGGTTCTGTAACGACCTAGACTTTCTGTGCCTGCTCCAAGTTGCTCTTTGGGGGGTGGGGGGTGGGGAGCCTGACAGGGTCTATCATTGTCTGTAATGTCTCCTACCACTACACAGGGAGCTCCTCTTCACCTCTATAACTGGTCATGATCTCCAGCATGGGGAGAAATGTGCCTGTAATGTTCAGGTCTACTACAGTCCCTATCATGCTGTCTGTGCCGTCGTCCCTAAGACCTAAAACGTAACCTTGCTCTGGGATTCAGCTGCTTATGGCTATTGTTGCAGTGCTGTGACTGAGACTCTGACCAAAATTTGCAGCAACACGGTCTGCTAGAGGCTGATCTTTATGACAAAGTGGACCTATGTGATCTCTGTCAGCAGCCTCAATGCAAGCAATCTAGTCTGAAAGACTTGCTCCTTCCTGGTGATTGCTTTCTCAACTTTTTGGAGGGATGGGGTTCCAACTTTTCAGCAGACTTAGGAGAGCCCACTTTTAACTCAATCAGGTTGTCCACAAAATTTGATATAGGAGTAGGAACTGGTGGCAGCTTGGCGAACAAGGAACTGGCTTGATATGCTCTTGCTTGCCCCCGAGTGAAGAGGTCCAAAAATCACCTATCGCTCATCCTATTTGGGTAAGGGAGTACTTTTTCTTTTCTTCCCCATAATGCACTGGCCAGTTTTGGTTCAATTGAGTCTAACATGGTCCCCTGCTGCATTCCAAAATCAATCAGTGCAAGCTGGTAATCACTGGGTTTGCCACAAAACAGACATCATCATGGATAATTATTTTTCCCCCTTCCTTTTCTTAAAAACACACAAGATGTGCTGCCCAGTCCTGAGGCTGTGTTTACATTCAGCCCTATGGTTTACCAGATTTAAAAAGTCATTGCCCCCTTTATCAATGGAGCGGCTGGAAAGTGCTAGAGTTTGAGTGCAATTTGTACCTGGTCTGTGTAAAATACACCCAACACCCATGCAATTAACTTTTCCACTTTTGGTGTTAACTCACAGCTTGGGTTGCACTACTTAAAGTGCTTGGCACGTTCCCACTCCTAACACACCATAAAGTGTTGACTAGCTACACTTCGGAGAAGTTCGTTTTCGCCTTGCATAAAAGCACCTGCACACAACACACACTCTCTCTTTCTCTCTACCTTACCAGGTCAGTCCAGACACTGTTAGTAGCGGTTTTGTCTCGATTCTTTGCAAGCTCTTCGATGGCACCAACGTGCAAGTTGAGTCATTCACTGTCAGTATCTGAGTCCTCAAATCTAGCAGTGGTACTATCAAATCCCTCTATGCCGTCGTAACCATCTTGGTCTGTTTTGTCTTGTTGGCAATGCTAAGGCAAGACTCGTCTCTTCAAAGCTGGAGGCCCTAGCAACGTGAGCACGACGTAGCTTCTGAACAAAGAAGTCGGAATCCCGTCTTCGTTGAGCCCATGCGTCGTGCTGCCGAAGTTGGTCTCGTCTGCTTGTTTATCGTCAATGAACACTTCTGAAGCGAGGCGCACTTCCGTTGACAGCATCCGTGCGTCACTACGTAGACGAAAGGGAAGTTTCCCTTGAATAGCGAAACCGAAATACATGAAATACGCCACTTTTGTGTTTATTTGGCATTGTTGAACATCTATGGCTCCTTCTTACTAAATTTCCTGTGATCTCCGGTGGAAAGAAAAACTCAGCAGAGATAAACAGGTTGGAAGGCGGGTGAATCACACCTGTATAGGGCCCCAGATCTTGTAGTTTTGTCGAATAGCCCATAGACGTAGAGGAAATTTTTTCTTTCACGTCTCTGAATAGCCCAAAGAAGGGTGTCATTATATAATAAAGGGGGGTTTTTAGAGAACATTCCACTACCGATCCCAAAGATAAACGTCCAGAATTCCCCCAGTCCAAACCTACTTAAGTCCAGGAGAAATTGAGCCCCCTCCCCCCCTCAGCACCCCCCCCCCCCCCCTCCCCCCAAATCTTTCTCTTCTTCTTCTTCTTATGTCCGTCCACCCGTCTGTCTGTCAGTCGGCCCTCAAATTGATGACCCAGTTTCTGGGGAGGGGCAGTATTTTGCAGGATGTTGCAGAATGCGGGATGTTGCGGGAGGCACGTAATGTGCTTCTTCACCGCCCGTCCTGCCCAGACTCGCTCAACCTGGCTTCATCACTAACTACTGATCGTGATCAACAGCGAGCTGTGCCTCTCCCAGACCATCCTCCACGCATCTTTCACGGGCGAAAGCTCTTGTACAGGACACGTGCTAGAGTAAATCTTCGCTAACATACAATGACTTCCCTGCTTCATGCCGCTCGTTACCTCTATCCCCAGCTCCCCACTCCCCTCTCTTGTACCCCCCCCCCCCCACAATCTCCATCCTGTTTCCCTTCTCTTCCCTTGCTTTCCTCCCCCTGACCCCTCACCCTCCAGTTACCGTTCACACTCCGTACCGTGGTCCAGTTGGAGGCCCGCCACTGGAAGCAGGGCGGGCGGCGGCAGAACTGGGTGACCGGGGGTTTTGAGCTCGGACACCGGTCGGCCGACACGCTGAGGTGCAGGGTGGGGGAGATGCGCTGTTTGCACTCCACGCGCCGGCTCTGCACCCCCCGTGACCACACGTCACGCTGCACGCGCTCCAGTCCTCCTCCGTCCACCTGGCAAGAGCGGATTGGTTAGTAGGTTACCGGCTGCTTGGTTTGGGGAACACTCGATTCACTGTTGTTTCTCTGTACCCCCTTAGTTTCTTTTGGTCTCTTCCGTCATCCCCTCCCCCCCCCCCCCCTTTTTTTTTTTTTTTTTTTTTTTTTTTTTTTCTTTGTACTTGCTTGCTTGCTTATTTTAGAGTTAGTTTCAAAGTATGGTGATTGCAGGTGGAAATTGAAACGACCATCTTGGGCCGAATTCGAGAAGATGAGCGATTGCTTGTTCTTCGTTTTCATTGTCCTGAATGTTGTAAATCTTACCTGAAGAAGAGCTAAGTGGTCAAAAACGCGTCGTGTTTTGTCTTGTAATTTGTTTGACCTTGTTTTTGGCGGGCTCACTGACAATTATTCTTCGAACTTTGAAAATAAATATTGCTAGTCTGCCTGATAACAGGGACAAATTGCAAGACGAAACACGACGCGTTCCGACCTCTTAGGGCTTCTTCGGGCAAGATAAATAACATTCAGGACAATTAAAACGAAGAACGTTCAACGCCGAATGCGAGAAGATAAGTGATTGCTCGTTCTTCGTTTTCATTGTGCTGAAAGTTGTTTATCTCGCCTGAAAAGACCTAAGAGGTCGAAACGCGTCGTGTTTTGTCTTGTACTTTGTTTGTCCCTATTTGTCTAGCGGATTAACAACAATTTCTTTTTATGGTTTATTTGGGAGTGTTTGCCCTACTCAATTGGAATTTAAAAAAAAAATTATCTTAAATTGTCTTTCTCATTTTTTTTTCTACTCTTCCTTTGTCCTTGATTTCCCCCTTTCCTTTTCTTTCTTTCTTTTTTCTTTCCATATTTTTTTCTTTTTCTGTTCCGGAGAAAAAACTGAAGGGGGGCTGGAAGAATTAGTAGACGACATTCCTCTCTCTATGAGAGGCCTGAAGATTTGTTCTAATGTCAAACTTGGGCCAATAACAAAAAGAGGCGGTGCGCTATTAACTGCATTTAAAAATTTGTTTACAAAAAGAAGGGTTTTTCCACAGGCTGCAGGAGGAGGGGGGAATGGGGGGGGGGGGGGGGGGGGGGGGGATCATATGAGGATTTTCTGATAAAAGCAAGAGTACGGTTTTCATATCGACATAATATTATGCATGCGCCGGTGCATATAAACATTCGATATAAGCATGTGCTTGTGAACATTCAAGTACACACACACACACACACACACACACACACACACACACACACACACACACACACACTCCCGCACGCACTATGCGCGCATCCTTGCACACACACACACACACACACACACACACACACACACACACACACACACACACGCAGGACCGCACACATACACACACACACACACACGCACGCACGCACGCACGCACACACGCGCACACACACACACACACACACACACACACACACACACACACACACACACACACACACACACACTACGCAAGCATGCGCTCGCTCACAAATACATGTAACCTCTACACGTAAGTACAAACACAAGTATGAAAATCATGGCGAAACAACTACGGTTTTACCCGTAAGGCATAAAACGGCGCTGTTTCTGTTCAAAATGAAGTTTCTCAGCAACAGTCTTTCAAAACTCTTTCACGGATGAATAACTTTCAGATATCGATGAAGTCTCCAGCCAGGAATAAATGTCAATACCTCTTGACCAACAAAACAAAAAAAGAAGAAGAAGAAGAAGAAGAAGAAAAAGAGTATCAACACAAGAGACTTTGTGTGAAATAATTGCCTTTGACCGCTATAAAATAACTTATGACAGTCCCACGGAAGCAGGTGGAAAGTAATGGTATAAATCATCGATGACACTCCGAAGACGGTAGGTGGAAAAGAATGCCATGAATCACTGATGACGGTTCCATGACAGTAGATGATCTTGGACATGGAGTCATGGCGAGATGTATACATGACTGCATGTCCATCCTCCACTGTATCCTGTGAAACGGTCTTGGACAGCCATGGCGAGTACGATTCACCATCCACTGTACCCTGGAGAATGGTTTTGGACAGGGAGTAACGGCGAGATTACTGTCCACCCTCCTCTGTACTCAGAAGAATGGTCTTGGATAGGGAGTTGTGGCAACGAGACACAAACCTGTAGGGCACTGCGAGGATAACATTCTTGTCTGCTAGTCTATGTATCACCTTACCTGACACTGTCGTGTCTCTTAAGCTCCCTGTCTTGGAAGCCGAGGAGAAAGTAACGAGAGCATTACTCTTGAACACTATAATGAAATGAAAACGAGCTCGCTGTTACAAAGATACAAACGTGGGTAAGCACTGAGTCCAGAAGATGAAAGCCTCAACCCTGCAGAAGGCGGGGTAGTGGAATCCTGGGGAGAGGTTGTCAAGTCAAATTCTTGTCGTTACTCCTCCCGTGGTATCGATCATCAGCTTGCCAAGAAGTGAAGAAGAGCTAAGTGGGAAACGTTTACTAACCAGCGTCTCTCCCAAAGATGTTGTCCACATATACACAAGGTTAGTCCTATCATAAACTCTGACAAGGTGCTTACGTTTTCATTTGCGTCCGTTGTTATGTCCCTTCGCTTCATTTTCTGCAAAATTATACCAACACTAAAGAATCTCTCTCTCTCTCTCTCTCTCTCTCTCTCTCTCTCTCTCTCTCTCTCTCTCATATTTCATTTTATTAACCAAATATGGGATTGGTCCAAGGACGTAGCTACTGAAGTCTTAATGTCGATCCGCGGTGCCGATCCGGGCCGACCAACAGATCCGAGATCGGTTGACATCATGGTAAGATGACATGGTTCACAAACTTTTTCCACGGAATCTGAACACTGTGAAGGAACTGTTAGGACTAAAAAACCGTCTACGACGCTATCATGGGATGTTAACATTTTCTTGCGATGTACATACTGACATTTTGAACTGCCCATGTCTTGTTAAGTGCATAGGAGGTAACTCTGTCGGTACTAAATTTTACTTTTCGTTGCAGATAAAAGCACTTTTTTCCTCATTCAAAAAACAGACTGAAAGGGAGGATCCAAAAATCGTTTGACCTTGCCAGAGATCTATGCTCTATTTATTATTATCATTATGATTTTTTTTTATCATCATAATTAAAATCATCATCATCATTGTTATTATTATCATCATCATCACCATTATCATCATCATCATCATCACTATATCATTTTGTTGTTGTTTTTATTTGTTGTTGTAGTAGTAACAGCAACAACAATAACAATGATAACAATAATAATGATGATGATAAATGGTCATCATCATCATAACTGATGCTGACAGTAGTAGTAGTAGTAGTAGTAGTAGTAGTAGTAGCAGCAGCAGCAGCAGCAGCAGTACCAGCAGGAGTAGTGTTATCTATCTATTCCTCCATGCCCTCCCAGACCCTTCCCAGGACCTTGTAGTGGCGGGCCATACTCACTGACCTCCCAGACCCTCCCCAGACCTTGTTGGGGCGGGCCATACTGCCCTCCCAGACCCTCCCCCAGGACCTTGTAGCGGCTGGCTACACTCACTGCCCTCCCAGACCCTCCCCAGGACCTTGCAATGGCGGGCCATACTCACTGCCCTCCCAGACCCTCCCCCAGGACCTTGTAGCGGCTGGCTATACTCACTGCCCTCCCAGAACCTCCCCCAGGACCTTGCAATGGCGGGCCATACTCACTGCCCTCCCAGACCTTCCCCCAGGACCTTGTAGCGGCTGGCTATACTCACTGCCCTCCCAGACCCTCCCCCAGGACCTTGCAATGGCGGGCCATACTCACTGCCCTCCCAGACCTTCCCCCAGGACCTGGTAGGCGGCTGGCTATACTCACTGCCCTCCCAGACCCTCCCCCAGGACCTTGCAATGGCGGGCCATACTCACTGCCCTCCCAGACCTTCCCCCAGGACCTTGTAGCGGCTGGCTATACTCACTGCCCTCCCAGACCCTCCCCCAGGACCTTGCAATGGCGGGCCATACTCACTGCCCTCCCAGACCCTCCCCCAGGTCCTTGTAGTGGCGGGCTATATACTCACTGCCCTCCCAGACCCTCCCCCAGACGTTGTAGTGGCGGGCTATACTGCCCTCCCAGACCCTTCCCCAGGACCTTGTAGTGGCGGGGCTATACTCACTGCCCTCCCAGACCCTCCCCCAGGACCTTGTAGTGGCGGTCTATATTCACTGCCCTCCCAGACCCTCCCCAGGACCTTGTAGTGGCAGGCTATACTCACTGCCCTCCCAGACCCTCCCCCAGGACCTTGTAGTGGCGGGCTATACTCACTGGCCCTCCCAGACCCTCCGCCAGGACCTTGTAGCGGCTGGCTATACTCACTGCCCTCCCAGACCCTCCCCCAGGACCTTGTAGTGGCGGGCTATACTCACTGACCCTCCCAGACCCTCCGCCAGCCAGGACCTTGTAGCGGCTGGCTATACTTACTGCCCTCCCAGACCCTCCCCCAGGACGTTGTAGTGGCGGGCTATACTGCCCTCCCAGATCCTCCCCCAGGTCCTTGTAGTGGCAGGCTATACTCACTGCCCTCCCAGACCCTCCCCCAGGACCTTGTAGTGGCGGGCTATACTCACTGCCCTCCCAGACCTTCCCCCAGGACGTTGTAGTGGCGGGCTATACTCACTGCCCTCCCAGACCCTTCCCCAGGACCTTGTAGTGGCGGGCTATACTCACTGCCCTCCCAGACCCTCCCCCAGGACGTTGTAGTGGCGGGCTATACTCACTGCCCTCCCAGACCCTCCCCCAGGTCCTTGTAGTGGCGGGCTATACTCACTGCCCTCCCAGACCCTTCCCCAGGACGTTGCAGTGGCGGGCTATACTCACTGCCCTCCCAGACCCTCCCCCAGGACCTTGTAGTGGCGGGCCATACTGCCCTCCCAGACCCCCCCCAGGTCCTTGTAGTGGCGGGCTATACTCACTGCCCTCCCAGACCTTCCCCAGGACGTTGTAGTGGCGGGCTATATTCACTGGCCTCCAGACCCTTCCCCAGGACGTTGTAGTAACGGGCTATACTCACTGCCCTCCCAGACCTTCCCCCAGGACGTTGTAGTGGCGGGCTATACTCACTGCCCTCCCAGACCCTTCCCAGGACCTTGTAGTGGCGGGCTATACTCACTGCCCCTCCCAGACCCTTCCCCAGGACGTTGTAGTGGCGGGCTATACTCACTGCCCTCCCAGACTTCCCAGGACCTTGTAGTGGCGGGCTATACTCACTGCCCTCCCCCAGACCTTTCCCCAGGACGTTGTAGTGGCGGGCTATACTCACTGGCCTCCCAGACCCTTCCCCAGGACCTTGTAGTGGCGGGCTATACTCACTGGCCTCCCAGACCCTTCCCCAGGACCTTGTAGTGGCGGGCTGTACTCACTGCCCTCCCAGACCTTTCCCCAGGACGTTGTAGTGGCGGGCTATATTCACTGGCCTCCCAGACCCTTCCCCAGGACGTTGTAGTGGCGGGCTATACTCACTGGCCTCCCAGACCCTTCCCCAGGACCGTGTGTAGTGGCGGGCTATACTCACTGCCCTCCCAGACCTTTCCCCTGGACGTTGTAGTGGCGGGCTATATTCACTGGCCTCCCAGACCCTTCCCCAGGACGTTGTAGTGGCGGGCTATACTCACTGGCCTCCCAGACCCTTCCCCAGGACCTTGTAGTGGCGGCCATGCTCACTGCCCTCCCCAGGATCTTGTAGCGGCGGGCTATATATACTCACTGAGGGTCGCAGGGCTGGGTGTTGCACTGCACCGTGGTGGGGGAGGGGCGGGCGTTGACGTCACAGTTCTCCGCCACCACCACCACCCGGGTGTCGCTCTTCATGCACACCACCACGGTCTGTTGGGTACCTGCCGACACCACCATCACCACCTCTTCTGTTACCTGTCACACCACCTCGGTTATCACCTAGGCACCTGCCACAACAACGGCAACATCCTACAGACTGTCCTGTCCGCACCTGCCACAACAACGGCAATATCCTACAGACTGTCTGGTCGCACCTGCCACAACAACGGCAACATCCTATAGACTGTCCTGTCCGCACCTGCCACAACACAATGCAACATCCTACAGACTGTCCTGTCCGCACCTGCCACAACAACGGCAACATCCTACAGACTGGTCGCACCTGCCACAACAACGGCAACATCCTAAAGACTGTCTGGTCGCACCTGCCACAATAACGGCAACATCCTACAGACTGTCTGGTCGCACCTGCCACAACAACGGCAAAATCTTAATGACTGCCCGGTCTGCACATGCCACAACATGGCAACATCCTACAGATGTCTGGTCGCACCTGCCACAACAACGGCAACATTCTACAGAATGTCTGGTCGCACCTGCCCAACACCAGCAACATCCTACAGACTAAGTGATCACCACCACAAAAATAAAACAAATAAGCAAAATAAAAAACAAACAAAACAAGCAAAGAAATAAAACATGTAAACAAAAACATAAACACGTGACATCCACCCATTCTCCGCTGCTCCTTGGGCACCAACCTTAACAACGCATCCCCCACCCTCCCTGCCTGTTCACACTCGTCGCTACGCCAATGTGTACACCCATCTATGGGGTACCTGCCACAACAGTCACACTTCAGCACTCACGCAGTATTCTCAGTTCCATCCCCTGGTGTGAGTGACACTAGTTCTCGTGGAAAGATCCTATAACGCCAACAGATCTGATGATCCAAAGATCCTATAGCGACAAAAAAATCTCATGGTTACAATATTCTATAGCAACGACCATGGCCCACAGACCCTCTGACGACAACCGATTTCTTGCCCCAAACATCATAATTATAGCGACAACAGATCTCATGGCCCAAAGATCATATAGCGACAACAGATCTCATGGCCCAAAGATCATATAGTGACAACAGATCTCATGATCTATAAATCCTGTATGTAACAACTGATTTCACAGGGCAAAATCCTAGTGACAAACAGTTCTCATGGTCCTAGGATCCTAACTGTAACAGATCTCAAGAACCAACGATCTTACAGCGACAGATCTTATAATCCACACATCCCACAGACACCCGACTTCGTGGTCCAGAGATCTAAACGTCAGCAGTTCCGAAGAATCTGGCCACAACAGATCCCAAGGCTCAAAGACACTCCTGACACTCCCCAGATCCCTCTCTCAAAGATCGCAGAACCCATCCCTTGATCCACACATCCTGATAACAATCCCCTGTTTCGCACATCCTAGTGAGAAACCCTCCATCCGTACACCCTGTTCACTATCCCATTATTCATACATCCAATGACATTCCCATGGTTCATACACCCTGTTCACTATCCCATTATTCATACATCCAGTGACATTCCCATGGTTCATACACCCTGTTCACTATCCCATGATGCATACAACCAGTGACATTCCCTTTGTTCATACACCCTGTTCACTATCCCATGATTCATACATCCAGTGACATTCCCATAGTTCATACACCCTGTTCACTATCCCATGATTCGTACATCCAGTGACATTCCCTTAGTTCACACATCCTGTTCACTATCCCATGATTCATACATCCAGCGACATTCCCTTGGTTCATACATCCAGTGACATTCCCTTGGTTCATACATCCTGTTCACTATCCCATGATGAATACATCCAGCGACATTCCCTTGGTTCATACATCCTGTTCACTATCCCATGATGCATACATCCAGCGACATTCCTTGGTTCATACATCCAGTGACATTCCCTTGGTTCATACATCCTGTTCACTATCCCATGATGAATACATCCAGCGACATTCCCTTGGTTCATACATCCTGTTCACTATCCCATGATGCATACATCCAGCGACATTCCCTTGGTTTATACATCCTGTTCACTATCCCATGATGAATACATCCAGCGACATTCCCTTGGTTCATACATCCAGTGACATTCCCTTGGTTCATACATCCAGTGACATTCCCCTGGTTCATTCATCCAGCGACATTCCCTTGGTTCATGCATCCAATGACATTCCCTTGGTTCATACATCCAGCGACATTCTCTTGGTTCATACATCCAATGACATTCCCTTGGTTCATACATCCTGTTCACTATCCCATGATGCATACATCCAGTGACATTCCCATAGTTCATACGTCCTGTTCACTATCCCATGATGAATACATCCAGCGACATTCCCTTGGTTCATACATCCAGTGACATTCCCTTTGTTCATACATCCAGTGACATTCCCTTGGTTCATTCATCCAATGACATTCCCTTGGTTCATACATCCAGCGACATTCTCTTGGTTCATACATCCAATGACATTCCCTTGGTTCATACATCCTGTTCACTATCCCATGATGCATACATTCAGTGACATTCACATAGTTCATACATCCTGTTCACTATCCCATGATGAATACATCCAGCGACATTCCCTTGGTTCATACATCCAGTGACATTCCCTTTGTTCATACATCCAGTGACATTCCCTTGGTTCATTCATCCAATGACATTCCCTTGGTTCATACATCCTGTTCACTATCCCATGATGCATACATCCAGTGACATTCCCTTGGTTCATACATCCTGGTAGTATTCCCAAATCTGTGCTTGATCAGCAACAGTCACAGTCCGTTGATCCACATTCGAGCTTAGTTCAGTTTTATTGTCCTACTCATAGCCTAATCGGCCATAAGGGATCTGTTCATATCTGTCATTATGATTGTTATAAAAAAAAAACATCCTAAAAAAAAAAAAACAAGACATAATAATGAAAATACCTACATGTTTATACCAATGGATAGCATAGTACCTAAAAACACACACACACACACACACACACACACACACACACACACACACACGCACACATGCAACACATGCACACATGCACGCACACACGCACACTCTCAAAAACACGCCCACGCACACACACACACGCGCGCGCGCACTCGCATGCACGCACACAGATACATCTAAAAAGCTCTATGGGGAAACAGACGCAGTAGAACAGACAGCTAATGTCCACTGTCAATAGTGTGTACAATCTTGTTTCCCAATAGCCAGATGACAACAATACTGCCATGCTACAAACTGTGACCAATGTGAAAACAAATGTGTGAAAGGCTTTGAAGAACAAAAACAAAGGTGAAAGGGCCACGAAGACAGTAATAAAACAAACAGGAAATGAAGTAAATGAACCCCCCCCCCCCCCCCCCCCCCAAGAAAGAAAGAAAGAGAAACAAATAAATAATAAAAAAGCAGAGACAAAGAGAACGATAGAAAAGATGAAATGATAAAAAAAACAAAAAAAAAAAACAACCCAAAACAAAACAAAAAAAACAAAAAACAGAACTTCTAGAAGGCATGGACACGCTATGCACTAAAAACTTGTAAAAGATCTCTTGATCATCCCAACGAGATCCCAGACATACTGAGGACTTCCCTTGGTCCACGTAGGCAAGCCACCACGTCGTAATTAATCAACATGTTCCCATCAAAAATCGCCTGATTCGCATATGCTTGCTTCTGCCCTCTTGATCCATACACTTCAAGCGATATCCTTGTGGTTCATTCGTTTTGGCGCCAAGTCTTTGGGGTAATACATCACAGTTAAAATCTCTTGGTTCATCGTACATCTCGGTGGCAATCTCTTTGGGTCATACATTTTAATGACAACCGCTCGGTTCATGTAATTTAGCGACACTCACTCGGGTCCTTACATAGTAGGAACAATCCTCGGTTCTTACATCCTAGCGGGAATTCCTTGGTCCATACATCCTAACGATATTCCTTTGGTCCATACATCCTTAACGACATTCCCACAGTCCACACATCATCCTAACGACATCCCCCATGGTCCATACATTCTAAGACATTCCCTTGGTCCATACACCCTAACGACATTCGCTTGGTCCATACATCCTAACGACATTCCCTTGGCCATACATCATAAGGACATCCCCCATGGTCCATACATCCTAACGACATTCCCATGGTCCATACATCCTAACGACATTCCCATGGTCCATACATCCTAACGACATTCCCATGGTCCGTACATCCTAATGACATCTTGGTCCATACGTCCTAACGACGTTTTCATGGTCCATACATCCTCACGACAATTTCTTAGTCCACTCATCATAGTCATGCATCATCCAGCAACACTCGACTGGTCCATACATCCTAGCAACACTGGATTGGTCCATACATCCTAGCAACACTGGATTGGTCCATACATCCTAGCAACACTCGACTGGTCCATACATCCTAGCAACACTCGACTGGTCCATACATCCTAGCAACACTCGATTGGTCCATACATCCTAGCAACAATCGACTGGTCCATACATCCTAGCAACAATCTCTCTGTCCGTACATCCCAGCACACACTCGATTGGTCCATACATCCTAGCAACAATCTCTTGGTCCATATATCCTAGCAACAATCTCTTGGCCCAATCATCCTAGCAACAATCTCTTGGTCCATACAAGCTAGGAACACTCGATGGGTCCATGCATCCTAGCAACACTCGATTGGCCCATACATCCTAGCAACACTCGATTGGTCCATACATCCTGGCAACACTCGACTGGTCCATACATCCTAGCAACACTCGACTGGTTCATACATCATAGCAACAATCTCTTGGTCCATGCATCCTAGCAACACTCGATTGGTCCATACATCCTAGCAACACTCGACTGGTCCATACATACTAGCAACACTCGACTGGTCCATACATCCTAGCAACAATCTCTTGGTCCATGCATCCTAGCAACACTCTCTTGGTCCATACATCCTAGCAACACTCGATTGGTCCATACATCCTAGCAACACTCGATTGGGCCATACATCCTAGCAACACTCGATTGGTTCATACATCCTAGCAACACTCGATTGGTCCATACATCCTATTGACAACTCTTTGGTCTACACGTCGTAGCGAGAATCCCCAAGTCCCAACATCGTCGCAGTTATCTCCCGATCAATACATGCTAACTACATTCTTTGATACACGCATCCTAGTGACATCCCTTGGTCGTGTGGACCGTTAATGTTCCCTTAGTCTGCACACCTTAGCAGTAATCGCTGGGTCCCTATACCCAAGCAATACTTCTTGGTCCATTGCGAAAATCCCCTGTCCGAACATTTTTTGTTTTAGCTCATTTGCAAACAAATGTATTTCATCATTACGATATGTAATGGCAAAGCAATAGATCTAGCAATTCTAAGTACAATGTATTGCATCAATACATCGAATTGTTACAATAATCCAATTAAAAAAATCGTAGAAATACAACAATCTATGGAGAAATTTTGGAAATACTGTATTTCCAGACAATGATATTTCTATCTGTTACTTTCCATTAGATTCTGATAGGGATACCACTTCTGACGGAATTCTGTGAATTGCATTTAGATGCAGTGCATTTTGTATATTTGTTGTTTAACTCTTTCAAAAACTGTTGGGGATAAGGTTTGATTTTATCGACTTTACATTTATAGAAAAAAAAATTAGCAATCAGGATGATTTGGTGAAACCTGTTGTCTGTTTTATTTGATCATAATTACCAAACAACACAAATTTCTACATTGAGCTGGACTCTTAAACAGTTTTCACATTTTCTCTCTTAATATTCTCTCTCCAGTTCGCTCCAGAAACTGTGAACATAACCGCAAAGCCAAAATTAGCGTGGTATTGAATCTTTGTTTCACAAAATGAAATTTATTGTTATCAATTATACCCATTTTCTTCATGATACTTTGTTGTAACGAAAATGTTATGACAAATTCTAATCTGAAACCATCAAAGTTTTATTTCTTCAATTTTACTAGTTTGATTTAAAGGTCTTTCGCCAAAGTCTAACGCAAATCCTAGTTTATACTGTTTTGAGTGTCCACAGTTAGTTACACATTAAGGTCAAATATTACGGTGACCCCAATCAGTGTGACACTGACCTGTAACAGACTTTTAGATCACGAGAGCAGATCGATGATACTTTGTTGTAACGAAAATGTTATGACAAATTCTAATCTGAAACCATCAAAGTTTTATTTCTTTAATTTTACTAGTTTGATTTAAAGGTCTTTCGCCACAAAGTCTAACGCAAATCCTAGTTTATACTGTTTTGAGTGTCCACAGTTAGTTACACATTAAGGTCAAATATTACGGTGACCCCAATCAGTGTGACACTGACCTGTAACAGACTTTTAGATCACGAGAGCAGATCGAGAGCAAAGATCAAGGTCCCTGTCATTACGAAGTCACAGTGACCTTGAACAGCAAAAGCTACCAAAGTCATGTTGACGTCAACTGGGTCACACTGAACTGTCAGGCTCATCTCATTCGATCTTTACATCTGGCTGTACAGGAGGATCACACAGCGGTTCGACTCTTCTGAAGGATGGCACATGTAGCCAGTCTCTCTCTCTCTCTCGTCTAATATTACTTTCATTGATCAGACTTTAAACTGAAGAACACACACACACACACACACACACATTCACATGCGCGCGCGCACACACACACACACACACACACACACACACACACATACATACACGCGTGCGCGTGCACACACACAAACTCTCTCTCTCTCTTTCTCTCTCTCTCTCTACCAACCTCCTCCACAGGGACGAGAACAGGAGGTAAACCCGGAGATGGTCCACACGAAATATCCCGACGCCGGCACCGCCAGGGGCACGTCACCCACCGCGTTCACGTCATTGCTGATGACGTCACTTCCGGAGCCCCACCTCCGGCGAGTGTGGCGGGTGGCGGGGATGAGGTTGGGTCGGCTCAGAGCCTCGGCCCCCGCCCCTCCCGCCAGTTTGTTCCAACGCTGCCGTCGAGCTCCGCTGTTGAGAGCGGCGAAGCCAGCGGCCCCTCTCTGAGAGTGGCGGCGGAAGTGGTCGGAATCCACGTGGTAGTAGTGGCGGTATTCGATGGGCGCCCCATCGCCCTCCGGGGGCACGTAATGCGGGGCGCTGGCCACGTTGGGCAGCGAGGCAGGGCCGGCCTGGAAGGGAGACTCTCCTTGGGCACCTGGGGTGCCTTGCCCGGGGTTCTGTGGGCTGGGACGGGCGACGCTGTCGACCTCCTGGGGAAAGCTCCTCTCTGCGGACCGAGGATGATCCTTGAGAAACTGACGGGGAATGTTGCCTGGAAGGTCCTCTAGGAGTGGAGGGACGTCGATGTCGACGCCGTGACGAAAGCCCGCTCCCTGGGGCTTGAAGGAGGAGGAGGAGGAGGAGCAGAGTCTCTCAACGAGGGGGAGGACGTGCTGTCCCAGGACACACCCTCGGGGGAGAACTCCGTCAACGATGCTGACCTCCCTTTGGATTTTTTGTTCCGGTTTCGCTGGAAGGAGGAGGAGGAGGAGGAGGAGGGGGAGGAGGAATCTCGGGTGCGGTTTCCCCGTCTCTTGGCCGCCTTGGCGGCGTCTCCTCTGTGGGGGGCACACCCTCTCTGCCGGCTGCTGGACTCTGCTCTGCCGCTGAGCTGTCGTCGTGGTGTGGCGTCGTGGTGGTGGGGGTGGGAGTGGGGATGGGGGGTGGTGAGGAGGGTAGGTGGCGTTGGCAGCGGTCATGACGGCCTTGGCGGTGTCTTGTGGCACGGGTGAAATGGTACATGATGCCGGGGTTGCGGGTCGTAGTACAGCAACTGCAGCAACAACATGGCAATCCTGTATCATACACAGCACGTCCACAGCTGTGTCAACGTCATGGTGATTACACATGATACATGGGACACCGATCACAACTGTGTCAACAGCATGGCTTTCACCTATCATACATAGCGCATCCATCACAACGACTGTGTCAACAAATACAGTCACACATTACACACAGGACACCGCTCACAACAACTGTGTCAACAACAATCACACATTATACACAGCATATCCCTCCTCACAACAACTGTGTCAACAACAATCACACATTATACACAGCACACCCCTCACAACAACTGTGTCAACAACAATCACACATTATACACAGCATATCCCTCACAACAACTGTGTCAACAACATATAAATCATCACACACATCATACACAGCACACCCCTCACAACAACTGTGTCAACAACAATCACACATTATACACAGCACACCCATCACAACAACTGTGTCAACAACAATCACACATTATACACATCACACCCCTAACAACAACTGTGTCAACAACATATAAATCACACATTATACACAGCACACCCATCACAACAACTGTGCCAACAACAATCACACATTATACACAGCACACCCCTCACAACAACTGTGTCAACTACATATAAATCACACATGATACACAGCACACCCATCACAACAACTGTGCCAACAACAATCACACATTATACACAGCACACCCCTCACAACTGTCACAACATGGCAATCACGAACGATCCACGGGGCATTGATCACAACAACTGTGTTGACATGTTGATTGCACGTTCTACAGAGGACACCCAGCATCAGAACAGCAACACACATACACCCTCACACACCAAGGATGCGTTGTAAAGGGCTCTATCTGTGGGTTACCAGTGAAGAGTCAACCTCAGGGATCCTGCTATGGTATCCTTGCCTTTATCGGAAAAAAATGTTAACCACCACCACCATCACCCCCCCCCCCCCCACACACACACACACACACACACCTGCAAATGCGACATTGCCAAAACACCCTACATTTCAGATTCCGTCTAACGTGTGACCTTACACACCCATTCTCTCCTCCACGTTCGTCTGTTTCAATACTATCTTCAACTACATACTAACCTTTCAGGCGGGGGGTTGGGGGTGGGCAGTCTTCTTCATTTCACAAGCTTCGAAACATACAAGAAAGTCCGAGGCCTGGTGGGAGGTGGAGGTGGGGGGGGGGGTGGGGGCAGGCGAGAATGTAAGCGAGTTGAGGGGGAGATGGGGGAGGAGCAAAGGAAGACGGGGGGAGAGGGGTGTGGGGAGCGAGAGGGGGATCAGGGGAGAAGAGGTGTCGGGATTCAGTCAGTCAGTCATTCCCCTGACCGCTAGGGTCGTTGGGGGGGGACGTGATGAGGCAGCCGCCGTTTCCCTCCAGGCTCTTTCTGCTTGTAGCTGTCGTGAGGAGATCTGGCATGGTCATTTTGGTCTAGTCCTTCTAATGTCGGGATTAGAAGCACGTTTTATCAGGGGATGGGGGAAGTGGTATGGGACAGGAGAGAAACGGGGAAAGGGGGAAGAATGGGTGAGGAGGTGTGTGGTGTGTGGGGGGGGGGGGGGGGGGGGGAGGGGGGGGACGACGGGGGGGAACGGGGGAGGGGGGTGGGGATGGATGGGGAGCGGCAGCT